>VZSF01008499.1:1007845-1308732 GCA_013398295.1 Chionis minor | reverse complement strand
TTTTTTTTTTTTTAAATTTAAGTTATCTTTATTTTACTTTCCTTCAGTTCGAATAAAAGATTGCCAAAGAAAATTTATGATTTTATGCAGGTTTTATAGGCTGTGCAGACATTCTAAGGTACTCTCCTGAGAAGGAATCTTTTCAAGTCTAAACAGTAGACAGCATTCAATACTTTCCAGATCCATATTTTGCTAATCCTTGATAAAACCAGATAGAATTATTAATGGAGAAAAGAAAAAATGATAGAACTGTATTTTTTTAATAGTTTATATATAAAATAATCTCTTAGACAACTTGGCACAATAAGAACTCCTTTGATGCAGTTGAATCTATAAGGTTCAATAGCTCTGCGTTCACGTCTATCAGGGCAGAGTGGGCTGGCAGCTGAAGCAACCACTAGCCTGGATAATTTCTTGACTGTAAAAACTAAACAAAACTAAACAACCCACTACAAGTCTGGAAAAATGAGAATCAAGAATAGATACTGTACCATATAGGCTAGAAAAGATTCACTGGGGAGTACTAAACTTATTATGCAAGTATTTTCAAACTATGTACACTGCTCTGGGCTTCAGCATTTATCTTAAAAGCAGAAAACGTACAGGCAATGTCATGGCAAACCTACAATTTGGCTACACAGAGGCCCAAATACTGACTTTTCCTACTTGGACACACCTGAAAGAGAGAACCAACAGTAGCCGCTATTTTAGAGCATGTGTGCTCAAGGTAATCATAATGCAGCTGCTTGAACTTCCTGACTACATAGGAAAACCAAATTGTGCTGCTGGCAGAAATTCCTGTGTCAGGTGCATGTCTTCTGCATCCAGAGCCAGGGCTCAGCTTTTTATTGGTTTGCCTCTTGCAGCTAGCACTGGGAGGAGCACATAACTTACTTCTTTTTAACCATTATAGCAGCTACTGCTGCTCTGCCCTCTCACGGAAATATACCTTCTTTTGTCTTATATTGATATAAATCGTGGAGCCACTTGGAGCCCCAACTCCTAGTGGATGCACAGACTCATATGCTCCCCTTTTTACTGCAGGAGTGGTGTGATCATCGATCCAAAGGGAGAAATCAATGCATCGCTTGTAGTAACAACAGAGATCACTGCAGCAATCAAGGGAAAATTGGAATGTAATGCACAAGCAGGGAAGGCAGAGGGTGGATGGCATATTCTCAGCTGGCAATTGCAGAATTATTTTCAGACATTTTCCTGAGAAAATATACAGTGTGCAGATAATATGTGATGCTGCAAGGGGGAGTATATAGAATGATAGTTACATGGGATCAGTGAACTGAGAGAAATGAGATATAAGTGTGTAAAATTCCAATGTGTAGTAGGTCTACTTTGTTCTTTTATAATGCATATTTTGAATAATCACTGTGACAGTTTACCCATGATTCAGACTGCATAGAGATATTAATACGATATCCTCGTAGTATGAATACTTGATATTCACAGAGAATTCAAACAAAAAATACATTGTGTGATTACAGAAACATAAAATCAGTTTAATGTAAGGCACATAGAACTAAAAAAATAAATCCCAAACTAATAAACTTCTCTAATCACGACTCATTCATCAGCTTTCCCAGAGCACTTGTTTGCATTTCTAGTGTCACCAGTGATGATGACAATTAAATAATATTCAAAACAGGATTTATTTAACACAATAGGACTGGATTGCAAATAGAATAGAATTGTGCTACACTTACTCTAAAGAGACCTTACCTAAAAAACCTTGGGCAAAGAATAAACTATTCATTAGCAACCCCAAACATACACAATCTATTACAAAGGCAGGTAAACCAAAGGTATTTAAAATAAAAATAAAATCATGCTAAAATTTTTGGATCATATCCCAGAGACTTCTCTCACTTTGTGGTACTGAGCTGTAAGGCTGCTATGATGTTTTTCAATCCTAGAATGGTTTAGGTTGGAAGGGACCCTAAAGACCTAGTTCCAACCCCCCTGCCATGGGCTGGGACACCTTCCACTAAACCAGGTCACTCAAAGTCCCATCCAGCCTGGCCTTGAACACTTCCAGGGATAGGACACCCACAACTTCTTTGGGCAACCTGTTCCAGTGTCTCACCACCCCCACAGTGAAAGATTTCTTTCTGATAGCACTTCTAAATCTATCCTCTTCTAGTTTGAAGCCATTACGCCTCGTCCTATCATTACATGCCCTTGGAAAAAGTCCCTCTCCCACTTTCTTGTAGGCCCCCTTCACATACCTGAAGGCTGCTGTAAGGTCTCCCTGGAGCCTTCTCTTCTTCAGGCTGAACAACCTCAACTCGCTCAGCCTGTCCTCATAGCAGAGGTGCTCCAGGCCCCTGATCATCTTTGTGGCCCTCCTCTGGACCAACTGGTCTGGTCCACATCCTTCTTGTGCTGAGGACTCCATAGCTGAATGCAGTATTCCAGGTGGAGTCTCATGAGAGCAGAGCAGAGGGGGAGAATCACCTCCTTCGACCTGCTGGCCACGCTGCTTTTGATGTGGCCCAGGATGTGGTTGGCCTTCTGGGCATAAACACACGTTGTCGGGTCATGTTGAGTTTCTCAAAAGCTCATGTAACTTGTTTCCCTATATTAGAAGATCTTAGTCTTCAAGTTTGCTATCAGCAAGCAGAATATCCCAGTTTAGGCATGAATACTTCTTCCTCCCAACCTCCCCACTTCTTTTGTTTTCTCCTCCTTTTCAAAAGCCCAAGTTCTCCCATGGGGCTCCAGTAAGAAATAGGGATACATAAAAATGGTACCAGTTACTTACTCACGGAATAGTTTGAATTCTTCATTGGAATATAAACTGCTTTCACCCCCTTAGAAATGCTAATATCCCATGGCTGTACAAGCTGTGGTCATCTGCTGTCCTCAAACAGATGTTTCACTAAGCTCTAAATAAATCATTAGCCCACAGTGAGATAAAATGCTCTTTCCTGCATCACACAGCAGTGTTTGAATTTCAGGGTAAAGGCTCTCCACACAATTAATCATGTATTTCATAGGAGCATACATACTGACTCATATTTTGTACAAGTTTATGAACAGGATTAATGTGCACAGCTTACTACAGGATCTCGACTGACTTGTTTAGTTTCAGTCTCTGAGAGGCAGATTGGTCTTTCAAGGAAAATTTACCAGTGACTTTTTGGAAAAAAGGGCCAAGTATGAGATCCCACATTAAGCGCACATTTTAACTGTTTCATTTTCCTGCCCAATGAAACAATCAGCAAATAGCTGAGCAAGATGAGGCTTATGCATCTTTCTAAGTAAGAGGGAAACTTTGAAATTAGCAGAAAATATTGGGAGTTTATGGTACAACAGGAACCTGGTAGCCATAGTACTTTCCTTCTTATCTCACTGCTACAGTTATGCTCATAGAACTTTATCTTTTTCATTGAGAGAGCACTAAAGTATGAAATAGGTGTGGTTCTTACTAAATATTCATAACCTGGGGGCACTGCACAGTGCAGGCAGAATCCTGTGCTGCTCACCCTTTCAGGTCCAGGGATATGAGTACTTCAGGATATGGAGAGAGCATGGAGAGTTTACTTTAATTCCTCTATAGTATTAAATTTTGCTTTTGCTACAACATAAAGAGTTTCAAGAGTCACAATAACTACTTCTACTCTGTCCAAAACTGTAAAAACGGGTTTCATAGGGCAGAGTTTACAGGGATTGGCCCTGTTTGGCAGTGCTGAGTAAGACAACTGTTTGCCCTCTTCTGGAACAGTGTCACAAAAGGTCTGCGATAACAATACAATGTTTCAGGCACCATCAATAATTGTTCAGGTTCATTCACTGGTTTTTATTCTTCTACTCTGCCAGACAACGAATAGCTTATCCCGTTTTCTGACCTGATCATAAGCAAGTAGAACGAAAGAAATCTGCTTTTTAATTTCCTTATTCTCTCATCTCTCACAGGGTTAAACATTTACATTCTAACTACAAAAGAAAAAGACACCAATAATTTGTTCCATTGTGGTGAACATTCAAGCATTTTAGTTTCTGTTTTTAGCTGTACTCTACTATAGAACTCTTTCCCACCATCAGAAAAGATATAATAGCTTCTAGTTTAAACGAACTGAAAAGATACGATTGAAGAGAGGAAGCCATGAATAAGATTACACCAAGATATGATTTTAAGGCAAGTTAGAAAAAGAACGAGAGTTTCAACATGTTTCTGCAAATACTTTGGCCGATATAAGCAATAAATATATCCTAATTGGAAAGAAATTGCTTAATGCACTTCTTCCTGACAGCATTTTTGTGTCAAACTACATCAGGATTTTCCCTTGAAGGATCTTTCATAAAAGGAGACATCTCAAGTTCAGCTAATCCTTACATACCATGCTCTGTTTACTGCACTTTTGAGGAAAAAAAATTAAAATATCTAACTTCCCACTGATATGGGACCACCTCCTGTTAATGTTGTCCTGGTAAAAGGACTCACTCATTCCATCAATTTATGCAAATAAAGAATATAAAAGAAAAAGACAGATTAATTGGTATTCTACCATATTATTTCAGTTTAACCTGTATATTCTCATCTCAAAGAGCTTTTAAGTGCTGCTTCAGAAAGTGATTGGAAGTCTAACATCCTTCACAGATGTACGTTTATTGCATTCTGCAGACCTAGTCCTGTGCTCCATTCTAATTCCCCAGACATTTGAAATAAAATTAGTTCTATTTTTGTTCCTAATGGGATGAGATGATAAAAGAGAGGAGGAAGCAAAGCCGTAAAAAAAAAAAAAAAGCAAAATACTTTTGGCATGTATATCCGATGAATAATTAAGTGCTCAACAGTGCAAAGAGAAGTTAATTCCTGAAAGTTTTTGCTAGGGGGCATTGTGTAGTGTCTCCAAAGTATGTAGGGTAAGAGGCGGGGGCGGGTCAGAAGTGATCCAAAGAGAGTCAGGGATTAGATTCCTGAGAGATTGCAAGAGTCATCTAGGGTTAATAAAACGAACAATGCAAGGAGAAAACATTGCCTGTAATGAAGTCTATTGATTATGAAACTGCCTCCAAAGGGAGCAGTGTTTGTCTTTTAAGAATACAACCAATCAAAGCACTAAAGACTGGCTTGTGAAAGGACACAGCTGTACTAACAGAGTGGGACTTGGCCTGGGAAGAGTTTCAGCTCTTTATTTTTTTTATGCATAGGGTGGTATTTGTGTATGAGTGCAAGATATAGTAAGTGTTTCTACCTGTCCCTACACAACTGTCAATGTCACTCTCTGCAGGTGCCAGACGGTATTGGGGTTTGCACGAACAAGCTCCCCATTCCAGCAATCAAATAGTTGCAATCGCTGTAGACAAATTTGGTGTCCCACATGTTTTACTACATTGAAATGAGACTACCGAAGAAAGTTGTGTTTTTCTCTGAAAGCCAGAAGTCACTGAATTCCAGAACCCCATATCTGAAATTGTTTGTCATATGTGTCTTCAACCAGTCCTACAAATTACATTATTTCTAGAAGAAAAGAAAAAAACCAAAAAAAAAAAAAAAAAATCAAGCCCACTCTGACTAGGGGGTGTTCATGTTTCTACATTCACATAAACCAGTACACTCATAGGTGTTTCATGCACAGAATTATCTCTTTAGTTCCTTACAAAGAAACAAAAATAAGTTCTTGGACTCATTGGGAAGTCCCAAAGGTTAATTCTGTATTGTAAAAGACAACTGTGTGGGTTTCTTTTCTGTTTTGCTAGAACCCACATGTACCAAAGTCAAAGCACTCTTCATGCTGTTTGAAAAATTAACAGCTTTCTGGAGAAAAAAGGTAATAATGCGGTTTTCTCCCTGCTTCTACGCTTTCCTCCAAAAACATACTTTAAGTTTACCCGCTCCTTGACCCTTATTCTCCCAAAACATTGATTTGGGGTTTTCCTCAGCAGCCACATGGCCTACTCCTCAACCAGAAAAAGGATGTTATACACAGATACAAATCCGATGGAAGCAAGCAATACCTAGCTTATTATGTTTTATTAAAACAATCAATGATGTTAAAGAACACATTTTGTCTCAGTCACAAGTGATCACAGCACAGGGGGGAAAACAAAAAACCCACAACAGAAATTCGTGTGGTTGCACCAGAAGTCTCAGAGAGCTTTCCAGAAATGGCAGTGCATAAAAAAACTCCTACAAGACCAAATTCTTTTCTAATATACCTGTAATGACTTCAATAAACAAACAGGTTCAATGAAGAAATTTTGATCAATCCCATTTAATTGTGTCTTTTGCTCACAATTTGAATGTCATCAATTCAGCCACTTTTCAGGTTTTGAGGGAGTTGTTCTCCACCCTCACGCTCATATATGTTACGCTACTAGTTTGCATTTGAAGTTTAAAAATCACTGGTCTGCTAAAAAAAAGTGGAAAAAGCATCTGGTTCTAGATTCAGATTTAGGCTCTCCACACCTCAGCCCCACAAATTGTGATGATTTGCTACCAGAGCCTCAGAAATCAAGTCTTTTCTAATGGAAACATTTAGTACGAGGCTATGATACTTCTTTGTAGGCTGCTAGAACACAATTTAAAGAAATATTCCTGGCCTCGTTTCCAGAGAATTATAGCTGACCTTGTGGGTGTGCCATGATTATTGCATAAACTGTCAAAGGTGAGCGAACAATTAGGATTTTTGCAAATTGTTGAGAAAAGTCAGTCAGTGAAACAGTTCATCTGATAATGATATAGAGCAGCTATTTCAATGAAGTGATAAAAAAGGTGGTGTTAAAAAATAATTAATAACCTGTAATCCTCTCAAAGAGAAAATAAAACAATTAACCCTTAAGACAAAGGAGATTTGTACCTACCCTTAATAAAGCTTCATGTAACATCTCCAGAGAACTAAATCAAATCCAAAGTGGGAGTTAAGTGTAACTGAACTTGTTGCCTTCCAGTCACTCAGTAACTCTCTACAAATATTGCACAGCACTTAGTGGGATTAGCGCAAAATAAATCACAAAAGACATGAATTGCGCAACTGTGAAGCGTGCTGATATCTTATTATTGCTGTAATCATATCAGGTCACCATTAAGTTTCTGCATGGGAAGTGCAGATCTGATGATATTGCAGTCTACATTGATTCCGGCTGTTTGCTGGAGATAGAAGTGAAAGCCGGGGAGAGGGCTGGAGTGAACTAAGACCATATGAAATAATATTTAAACTAAAGTACAGAGATTTTCATATCTTGGTTAATTGTTTGGAATATTTACATAGTATTAATTATTACTAAATGCAGCTATTTTATATACTATCTGAATAGAACTTTGTTGTGTAGGTTCGTTAGCTAATTTTTAGTTAATTCATACCTGAAGGGAGACAAAGACTTTCACCAAATACTATTTTCCCAAAAATTAAAAGCTCCATGCCTTAGCACTCAGTTACATGACCAAAGTATTGTCTTCTGAACTAATGGAAGGAGGAATAATTCAGTTTTAACTCCTCTCAAGTTCCAGTTCTTACTGTAAGAGTTACCAGAGTTTCTCATTTGTGGCTGACACCCCCAAAAAAGGGCAGAAAGACTGAGCAAATTTCCTGGTATTTATTGTTCTCATTTTCCAAATAAGCACAGGTGGTCACTGCTGGATTCAAGCATACGTGAACAGGGTTAAAGACAGCTAATACCCAAAACACCACACCAGAATGGATTAACAAAAACATCCTATCCCATGCAATAGTAAACAACAGCAAATAGAGTTTTCCCTTGATTGAGGAAACCACACAAGCTTCTGTTTTTTAAGATGAGATCAGGCCATACACGCCCAGCGGAAGGCTGGCGATGTAGTTTAGAAGCATATTACCAGAATAAAAACAAGGAGGTTTTTGTAGCTGGAAGACAAGACTCACTTAACAGTGCTCCTGAGAAAAAACGGTGTCTACACCTGGCAATTCAGCCATAACGGAGCCTGCCGAGACTCTCTTTCTCCTTATGTGGTCTTTGTGGTGCCGAGTATCTGAGAAGAGGATGATATCACTGTGGAAACAGCTGGTTTTTTTCTCTGTGCCTCTATATAGGCAGACGTTCATGGAGAGTATGCTCTTCCAGCAAAACTATGATTTTTCTTTTTTCCCTTTCTAAACATGTTCCACGTTGAAAGTGTAGGGGGTTGAAGGGCAACAAAACTCAGCTTGGTAGTAACCCATCTTGAGCCAATACATTAGACTTCAGCCCCTGTAGTTCTTAGATATCCAATGATATTATTCCTTTAGAAAGAAAAAACCCAACAAGATCCAATCTAAAAACCAAAAAGTTGTGGTATGTTTTTCCCCCCCGTTTTGATTGCTCAAGATCATAAACGAGACAACTACTAGTTAAGTCAGACTTGGTAACTAGATGTACCGTGTACGAATATATATCCAACCTAACATTAAAAGCAAACTCTGCAGCAGCTGCAATATTTTAAGCAGTTACCACTAGATCTTTTTCAAATATATCTTCTGAGTCTCCCAGTAATTACTAGCTGCACGCAACATACCATTTTTCTGTCTTGTTAAGAAACCAATAGTATAATTAGATCTCATGCAATCCCCAAAACTGTTTATCGTAACTTGTTATAAGAGATATAAAAATAAAAACAAAACCTTTGTCTCCAATGCAGGATTAAGAAGACACATTGGGAACACCCTCGCACAAATCAAGACCTGATTTCATAGATATATCTCCGCCAAAGAGTATGTGGCTAGATCAGTCATCTCCGTCAACAGGACGCACTCACAAAACAAATCCGGTGATTGCTTAGAAATCGCAAGCTTCATAGTATATGCATGTGGCAATGTTTAATGTAAATGAAATTACTGAGCCTAGAAAGTCAAAGTGAACAGCAGCTGTGCAGTCCTTCCAAGTGGCCAAAACACGAGTGGCCTTTAAGGAACTAAACTATCCAAGCAAAAGAAGTGCTTCGCTTCACTTCACTTACCCTGATAAACCGGGTACCAGTTGAGGTAGCAGAAATCACTGTAAAGTACCCAGTCTTTCTACTTCTACCTGTTGTTTTTCTTCAGGGCAGTTCAACTCTCCCCTAAAATTTACCTCCAAAGCAAGAAGAGGCACTGGAAGAAAATTCAGAAGTGACAAGGTAAGATGTCACTGCACCCTGAGTTCCCAGCACTGATGCTGGGGTAGAAAGCAGATTAAGCAGACTGGGCAGTTACAGATCTGAGCTACAAAACACAATCCTAGCTTAAAGTTTTTCACACGTATCTTTTTCTTTTTTTTTTTTTTTTTTTTTTTTTTTCAAACCTTCACCTAAAATCCTGATTGTAAACACTTGCTAAACAGCCTTTTATTTGACTGTTAAGGCTGTGTAGAGGCCGGGTGGGGAGCAGGAGGAAGATGGGAGATGAATCAGAAGAAAATTGAGGTTCTTAACAGCATCCAGGGGCTAGGGAGTGTTCCCTGTCAGGGATCAGCCTGCAAAGAGCCCGGGTGGAACTCGTACCGCCAGTGACAGCTTCTGGGAAGAAGCTCCCTCCGGCAGGTATAAATCAATAAATATTCTGCTGCAAAGGAAAGGTGGTTGAGAGACATACCAACAGTTCTGGGGGAACTGAGTATTATTATAACCTTAGGCAAAATGAAGCTGACAAATGATATCACTGGCACTCCCAAATGGGTGGCACACGTCCAGGAGAACACACTAAAACGTTAAAGACCCTAAAAGGAAGAGGAACAACATTTATTTTAAAATCTGAAATCCAGCTCCATTGCCTGCACCTAGCCACTGAATGGACACGGCTTACATTCTCTTCATGGTATTACTGCTGTGAGCAACTTTATTGGCAATAGAAGTGACCAACTTTAAAGTAGTGATTAGAAAGGGCAAAGTGATCTTTAATAGAGCACTAAAACTTGAAAAACAGCAACAGTAAGATCACTCACAACCTCTGATCATATTACTTTTGCCAAAGCAATACTTGAATGTCTTCAACTCTTAATTAAAATCAGCTAGTTGGAGCAGAGGAATACGCTATCATGCACAGGAAAGGATTCGGCGGAATTGGTAGCACAGTGATGGGCCACTGCGTTTGAAACTGCTCGGCCACACTTAGCCAATTCAACATACTGTCTCTCAGGTTTCACTGACATTACTGCCCTGCTTAACTTGTATGTTTAACAGTTTTGCTGTTTTCAGTTGTTAGGAGATACCCTATCATCCAGCTGGATTCAGGTCCCCTAACTTTTTCTTCTAAGTCGTCAAAAGCTTGACACAGAAGATGGCCAAAGCTCTCAGAAGGCACATTCTAGCTTGAAGAAAAATCGGCATTTCCTCATGTCAGCAACTAACGCAAGGAACGTCTCTTCTGAATTGAACTTGCACACTACCTTATGTTTGCTGCCTCTAACACTTGCACAGTAGTGTTTGTATGGAATCCCTTTCAACCATACACACAGAACCTAAGATACACCATTCTCTTCCTACAGTGAAATTTGGGGGGCAAGAGGGAAGAGAGAGGGGAAAGCATCATGCGAGAGAGTAGTCACCTTGCTTAACTTAATAAGCAGATGCTCAGATAGCACAGTAGAGATGATAACAGTGCAAAGCACACAGAGCAATAGGGGCACAACCTCCTGTCTGAAGTGTGGGTTTAAAAAAGGACTGATTTTCTAATGTAAAAACAGCTCAGATGAAACCCAGTTCTTTGAGAGGTCGGACTTCATCATCTTCATGCAAGTACCTTCACAAAAAACTTACTGGCAGTACACGTGAAAGCATTTAAAACAGCCATCAGTTTGAAAAGAGGCAAGTTTTCAAGTTCTGACACTACTAGAAATGCAACTATAGTGGAATAATAAAAAATTAAGTGTTCCTGTGTCTGATCCAATCAAAACAAAGTTTGTATTTCACTTATCTGATAATCACAAGTTGTCCAACCGCTTCAGAAAAATCTTTAAATCAATCCAGTTGTAAGAACAACATTCATAACAGAGTTCCCACACAGTCAAGAAAAGAGATTCCCAAGTTATGAGTAAGCCAGGCTGAGAATGGTCAGAACTGTAGAAAACAAGAACCATAAAGGTTTTCTTCACGGTTTGTGCTGCCAGCTTTTGTAACCTGTCCTGTTAATGAGCATTCTTCATTTGGGAATTCTAAATATGAGAAATATTCCAGCTCTAATATGGCAGCAGTAGCATCAGCCTTCACAGAAAGGACAACTGTGTCCACCCCCCTCCACGCAACCCCCAAAAACCCCGAATCATATAAACACACCATAGAACTTGCTCTCAACTTAGCAGCAAGTCCAAATATATCTGCTCCCTGATAGGCTCTGGGCATTGCGTAGGTCAAGCTGGAGCTGTGTGTGCCATCTAAGAAAAACACCATTTAAAAATATAATTTAAAAAAAAAAATTAAATTTAAACACTAAGTATCTTTACTGAAGTTGCATGGCAACTGGAATAAATGGGAACTAACATTACATAAGATGCATGTAATTATTATTATTATTTAAACGTCACATGCAACACGGAACAAGAATTTCGGAACTATCTTAGATTCTGGCATATGTTGTTTGTGAAGCTTCACTATCAGCCTGTTCTCAATTTTCTTGAATAATTTCTCAGCGATTTCATAGCATTCTACATAGATCTCCACATCAATTTATCTGGATTGACACCGATGCTTTCAACTTAGTGGTATTTTATCACTTAAAGAAGCCAATATGCTAAGCTGAAGATAAATATACACATACAGGACAAAAATTCCCTCTTTCTATTCAGTGTGTCGGAAGTGCTCTCTAATATCCTAACTATTACTCCTGCTTGCATCTGTTTTCTTCCAGCGCCCTGCCGCTTTAAGGTCAGACTTCACACCTTCACTTTTAAGGCTACATAAATCCCTGCCCTATCAAAATCTGTCCTTATTGCCTCCTGTACCGTGGACCTTGTTCCACTTCATTAAACCTTTCATCTCCTTTTCTTCACATGCTTTTTTCATGCTACTATTCCTGTTCTTGAAGATATCCAGTGCACCTATTTGCTCATTCTCCCACATAAAACCCTCCTAAAAATGATTTAAAACAAGACCAGCAAGGTATGTCAAACACTGAATTCAGCAAGCTTTCTTCAGTGTAACACCAACTTAAACCCACACCGGTGCCTGGTGCAGCGCTGCGGACCTCTTCTAGGACTTCCCTCTTTGTTGGGCACGAGTTGGGGGTGGGAAACAATGAACAAACCAAACTGGAAAGAGATTACTTGATTCTGTCTAGAAGTCATTCTGCTTCCCCATTCTTCCTGCACTTTAATTGCAAGATGTCGTTTATGTACAAATTAAAAACAAGTGCTAATAAAGTAATTGTTAAAAATATCTATCAACGTCTTGAGAAACGCTGTATTTAAGCTCATGCAAATTTGACGTGTGGATGCAGAACTTTCCCTAGCTGCCTATGCAGCCTTTACAGAACATATTAACACAAAAGTCTGTAACTCACTCGGTATTTTATGTTACATGCCAGTATTTCACATTCTGAATGAAAAAGTGGAAAGTGACAATACTGTTTATCCTTTAGAGTAATTTTCTTTTTTTAAAAATAGATACAAAAAGTAAACAATCGTTGCTTTAGAGGCTGATTTGGTGCAAAGGAACTTACTGTGTGAAGCCTCCAGTGCTGCTGCCATAGTAATGCTCCCAGGCTGGCCAAAGCCTGCTCCTAGAATGACACCCGGTGGCCACGAAAACGAACAGCAAAGCGTTCTCCTTGCCCTCCAGTCTCACTCCCTGTTCTCAGGGGTAGGAGCCATCACTGTGTCACGTATCAGCCGGAAATTATGCATAAGAACCTGCACAACACACAAAAACCCTGTGTGAAATTCAAATTGATATACATACAAGTTTGGATAAGTAATACATAGTGTTTTGGACAATGGTATACCATTTGGGGTTTTTTTAAATTATACAATTGTATAAAAGTTATAGCCAACGGTTTCAGAATTCTCAAAATGAAATTTCTTGTTTTATTCCACAGTGTTTCATTTTGGAAACAGCCAGGAGTAGTTCAGCAGCATTTCCAAAGCATGACCACGGGTGTTGAGGATTAAGCCATAAACTGCTATTCCAAGGCAGGGAAGATTAGTTTGTCCATTCTTAAAAGTTACAGGACTAAAATGCATTTATTCAGTTTTAATCTATAGGGTGAAGAACTTCAAATTAGAGACATACATTGTCATGCTTAAAATAGCTATGAACAAAGTAAAACAGTAACAGCGTTTCAATAAATCATCGAGTATCAAGCAAGTCTTCATGCTCTAGAAAATTAATTGGCAATGGAATATCAGTGAGAGTTAAGAGCCTCTTCCCACATATTTTATTGTGCATAAGTACCATACGAGTCAGAGAAGAACTTTTCTTAAGTAGCAGCCTAACCAAAAATTATTTGATAATATTTTCTAAAGAGCACCATTTTAAGGGAAACAAGCAAGAGCACTTCAGCACAGATTTTTGATGTTACATTCTTATGACTTTTGGCAAGTGAAATGGAAAAGGAATATTTATTGCTTGTCAGTTTTCAGTTGTCTCATTTTATTTCTCAGATCAGAGTCAAAATTTCTGGTGATGCCATAAGCATCTTTATAGTAGCTAGACACATCACAGAAGACAACTGTCCTTTTTTCCTGCTGAGGAATGTCTATTTTTTCTCCAGTAAGTACAAAGCCAAGTAAATAAAGCTCCCCAGACATCCTAGCATAATGGAAATTCTTAAAGCAATGGCAACTCTGTGCTTCATTTGGCAACTTTTGTACCATTACCCTCGCTGAGCGCCAGTGTGATGCAGGTGGCAGGTACGTACCTCACATCACAACTCTGAGCCCTGAAAAGTGGTTTACTGCTTTCTCATCTCAACTGCACCTTAACATCTCCGCTTAAAAAGATAAGGGTTAAAACAACACAGATTTTGTTTATATCAGCATAATGAAATTATTCAGATACTTTGTCTGAAGTAATAGTTTATTAAGCTACACTAGCATGCAACATCTGAAAGAGATTACCACGGAACGCAACAGGGCACACACAAGGCAGGCGTAACAAACGACAGCAGCCTGGAAACAATGACAAAAATGTGTCACTTATCAGTAAGTTATACACGTGCACTCACTGGCCAACCAAGTACGCAAGAATTTAAAGCTTGTGGCAGATCCAGGGACTGAATGAAATCTAAACAAATAAGAAGCACAGCAATGGGAAGAACGACCTCCCACTGTATTAAGTTTAAAGCTGGATCTTGCCAAGAGCCATGCGAAGCTGTTGGAGTACGCGCACAGCTAATCCTTGAGATACCATGGAGCCAGACCAAAGATAGCACCGGGGTGGCAAATGCAGGGTTAAAACACAGCCGTAGGAACTGCTGGCAGCTGCCAGGGCTGAGCTGGGATTCAAAGCCCTGTGCTTCAAGCAGCAAGGCTGGGACTGAGCAGCCTTCAGAGGCCAGTCCAAGCACCTCCTTTGATCTTATGCCTCAGGATGGATGCAGTCACGTTGCAACAGTTGAAAAGTTTTAAATGCTTTTCATTTGCCCGTAAGTTCACTTGCTTTTTTGTCCACTGAAGAATAAAAACTTATGATTAGCTAGGAAGTATAAACAGTAATTGCCAACATATTACAACATTTTTACACTCACTCTTACACCTGCTCCCTTAATGCTAGATTTCTGTATTAAGCCAAATTATGATTTAAATGGCTCAGGTGTGGGAAAGCAACAGTTTGCAATATCGGTGTAAACCAGATATAAGGCAGCAAACGACTCATCGCACAGCATGGTATTTTAGACTAGCATATTTACACCGACATATACTACCACTACGCACTTGCTACCATACATATACTCTGTATATATGTCTATGTACTGCATTAGGGTTAAATAAGGTACGACTGTGGACTAACAACCAGACTTGACGAGCTTGAGCAATCCCATATGGTATCAAGAACCACCTCAGTAACAGTATTTCTGAGTGGCCGTTCCTGCACTAACACTAAGCCTGCTGTGGAATAAAGTTTGTTGCATGTGACAGAAGTGCTACCGGCACATTATTTTAAGTTCTACCTCTCCCTGTCACCACCTGAATTTGGAGTCAGGTCTGTATTTCAGCAAAGAACATTACACACATGCGCAACCCTCCTAACCTCCTCCCCAAATCCTAACACAGACTTACAGGTCCCAGAAGTGAAGGTGTGAACGCAGAGAAGCAGAGGTAGGCACCATCCTCAAACCCATCAGAGGAGGCAAACGCCAAACTCACACCAGTCCCAGCCCTGCTGCCTTCTGAAGTCATTCTAACTTCCAGATAACCCGGAAATGAACCACAAGAAGTCGCTTCATACCCAACATCCCAGGTAAAATCTCTACTGATGTCCAGTTGCTTGCTCATTAGATTGCCTTTAATGAAAGCCTTTACAGGTGATATTTATTTTCTTCTAATAGTTTGGACAGTCACAACTCTCACATTTTATAAATTCCCACCATGAATTATCCTGGTGCTACTTTACAAAGTACCTAAATGAACTTCTGTGTACTTCTGACAATAGTGAAATTTCTTACTCCTTTGTGAAGGTTTCTTCCATTTTTGACATGATATTTACATTTCCAAACTTGACAGCTGCAGTAATAGTTGGTCTTGGCATTCACTGTTGTGTGACTCTGGCTTGTATGTTCATTCACCTACTTTGTTTTAAAGAATTCCCTCTGGCCATTATTACTTTTCAGCACGATTTTGTTTTGAACTATTGTTTCATGCCAAAAATCCAAAATAATTTGTTACAGAAGGTGTGAGATCAATGTAATTTGATACCTTACAGGATAACTCAGGATCAGTTATTTAGATTTATAAATCCCAAAAAACATTTTCTTCCCGTTATTTTCCTGTCCTCCTCTCTCACATTTACCTCCATGTCTTTTCTTACATGATCACCTGCTGGAATCCCTTTTCTGTTTTGTACACTCACCGTCTCCCGCCCTTTAAAATATTTTTACCAACAGGTCCATAAACTCATTTGTAATTCCAAGAGGCACGTAACCCCCTCATCACTGACAGCATGCAATGGAGACCTGCCTCTATTTTCTCCACCAGGACATGCTTTTCTTTTTATTTCCTGCTGAACCGATGACATTGTACTTATAATACCCGATTAAAACAAACAAACGAAAGAAGCTTGGGGAAGCGGTGCACACAAATGAGTCAATCAGAGATAACAAAGGAGAATTTCTCAAGGACTTAGAAGCAGTTGTAGTAAATATGCGGCAGAAAGCCCTCCCTTACTCCACATGAATGCGGCTGCTATACATAGTTACGGTAAACACTGCAGGCAGCTATTTATTCACATTTCTGTGAAGAGTCCAAGGACAAGAGAGATCTCAGTTGCGCAAGGCTGACCCTCAAGTAAATAGATATCAAGAAGTACAATCCCTCTACCATGGCGCTTCACATTCATTTGCAGGGATGACAAGAATATTAATTCTTCATTCTACATTCTTGTTCTAGATCATTTTCCAGTATCACTCATTCCTACGAGTAAACTAGAAATGAATACCATACCTTTTGTTTGTTGAGCAGAACTCAAGGCAATATTTATTTATTTTTTTAACTATTAATTATTTTGATCGTAAGCTTTATCAAAATTTTACTACTGGGTAAGCACATGGCGGTTACTGCACTGTAAGCAATTCCTTTAGAGTTATACTCATTTACAGAGCCAATTATAAAAGCAAAGGTGAAATGTGTGCCTCCTGTGGCAGAAACGGAGCAGAAACTCTTTGTACAGCCGCTTGAACTGCTAGCGCTCTGGAAACAAGGATGCAAAAAAAGTTGAAGAAACTGGCTTTTAACAAACTAGCAGCATAAGTCAAATGGAAAATTACAGGAGTCAAGAAATGTTAGTTACATAGGAAATAACATTCTATCGAGCGTGTGGATTGTGCAAAGGTGGTTTTATTTAGTGAATGTACCCGTTTCCCCTCTACTAGCAGCTCAAATGACTGCATAAATAGCAACTACTGGTAAGTGCAACTATGGCTTTTAAAAAGACCGGTGTTACCATGGCGACTCTACATGTAAAGTCAGGGTTAAGGTCAGGAAAGCCAGCCTTACATAATGCTCCTTTTCCACAGTAGGAGAAAGGGGGTGACTGTGCCACTTGCAGGTAGGCTACAAACACAACTGGGGAGGGCAAAACTGTGATAACAGGATGCTCAGCTGGCAAATACATGCGTGATCCAAACTAGCTAGCGGAGGCAAAATCTTTTGGCTGTTATTATTGGCATAATTGCTGAGGTCCTGAGGACCAATGAGAAAAGCAAAACAGTACAAATTAAGCATGGGATTCTAGCATGGGGCTGTTCAAACAGCCAACTGTGATCTGGGTTGGACTGTGAGTAAATTTTGCTTTCAGACTCCAGCTATGCCAATGAATAACATCTTCTACATTTCTTTGTGAGGCCTGAAAAGTCCCTTTCCAGGATGGACACAACTAGATTAGCTCCTGGGGCCTGAGTAGCTCAGCATCTCTACAACAGGTACACAGAGTCCTACCAGGCAGAAAACTTTTCAGTAGCTTCAGGAAAAAAAAAAAAAAAAAAAGAAAAAAAAGTGTCTTGCCTTTTTTACATACTTCAAAGAGATGGATAACAAGTCTGCAACTCAGCTTTCCTGAAAGCCCTATTGAGATCAAAAGGTTGTTTTCCTGAGGTAGGCATTAGGTGCCTTTTAAAGTCTATAGCCCTGAGTAACACAATACTCCATATCGTGACTTCCAGTTCTTCAGTGTCTTAGGTACATAACAGACTTTTCAGGCATTAGAGAAGTGCTACAGCTGCCCACAAAATTAATGGAGGACATTGTCTAACTATATATATTTAAAAACTAAAATAAAATTAAAAAAAAAAAAAAATATCCCTGAAGCATGCACTGGGAACTGCAGAGGCTGATCACCAGTTTGGCACAAAGTAAGGTGGTAGCACTGATATACATTAACAAAATCATACTTACATTTATGCTTTTCTACAGCCTGCCCCACGAGTAGGGGGGGGAGTAGCTTCAGAGGTCGAATATTGATATCCCAGAACACTGACAAATATCCTAGCCAGACACTCTGCAGTAGGTCAAACTCCCCTTTTTCCTCTTCATCTATCAGAAGGACTGGTTGTCCTGTCACCTCCACCTCTCCTGAAGTACAAGGCACTTTTTTTGAAAGCTCCCCTTTCAAGCCAGGAGGCAAGGGCATTACTTAAACAGTTTGCCACTTGGTTATTAGCAGGTCATAACGAAGGCATCAAGATTCATGCATAGGAGCACTAGATGGATGACTCTGCAACTATTTTAAGGCCATTGGTGATATCTCCATGGTTGCTGTAGTCATTCAAGATCCTTTGATGACCTCCTGAATGGTCAAATTGACCCTTGAGTTAAATCATTCATATATAACTTCAGAATACACAACAGGTCAGAGTAAACGTGATCCTTGTTTGCATTGCTTGTACCAAATGGAAATCACTGAGATTTGTTCCAAGTGACTGATGCTGGACTTTAGTGTATTTTTGAGATGGCACAGTACTCCCATTCCCAAAACGGAATGTTGAATACAGAGACAGAAGGAACTTGTAGTTGTTGACACAGTTAGAAATAGAAAAGCTGGTTATTACTGAATAAAACAAGCTGCCTTCACAGATAGTTTCCTTGTCAAAGTAAGGCCATGTTCAGTAAGGCCCGCTGAAAACTGGATCTGTGAAACCTTAAATCTACCTTTTCTCTGTAGAAAATTACTAATCCAGAATTCTGATATATTTTCTCCATGATGTGCCAACTGTACATGTCAAGGTTGACTTAATTTTTAAAAATGCTCGCTTCAGTCTTGTTACAAATTCTTGCTGGAAGTTTCCAAGCGCATTTAGAAACATGTTTAGAAATCTTTTGGCAAACCCCGACAAGGAGTAATAGTCACTTAATAATAAGTTTCCATGCAAATGGAGCTCTTTTGATTGTCAGTACATGAAATCTTACCTATTCATTCATTTTTCCATAAAGAACAGTGTCACCCTTTAAAAGTCAGAAATGGCCTACACATCATGAATTTCTGCTTAAGCTTTGTGATATTTTAGTCATTAAATATTAGCATTGGGGGGGGGGAAATCAACCCACAACACAGCAACAAGTTCCCACAACATTTTTAAATAAAACAAAATTTCTGATTCCTTAGGACATTATTAGCTTTAGCCCAGTGCTTTGACCTTTTATAAAGCCAAGATGAGGGCCCTAAAGGGGAAAGAAAATACAAGAAATTGGCATCTCTTTGCAAAGCCCAGGAAGTTCTGTGTTACTGTGGACAGACATGGCTTTATTCACCACGGATATTCTATGAAAGAGGACATAAGAATATGTGCAGGACGATCTCCCTTAATTTCTCAAGTGGAAAGAAGTATATTCTCTTGGTAAGAAAGTCTTATGACTTAGCAATAAAGCGTGCTTACCTGACAAGAATTCTGCCACTTTAAAAATTCTATTTAATGACTATTTGTCTTTTATGAGTTTTTCAAAATGAGACTTTTTTTAAAAAGTATTGAAATTTGGTGTTCAGCACTTACTTAAAATAATCAAGCATTACACTAAACATCAACTTGAGGTACTGCCATAGTGCCTCCAAAAGGTTTTTGTATGCTGAGGATGACTAATGTGTGATGAAAGATTCAGTGCAACAAATAAGGTGAAGTATCCTGAATCAAAAATCCTACAAGAAAATGTAACACCATTCATATCCCTAAAATATCCATTTGTAAAAGTACTGAATGTTACATTCTAAGCATGCATGGAAACCACTAATACGTAGCTTAGTGTTACTCTAGCTAAAATTCACACATTAAGTTTTAATAACATCAGTCATCATGTAGGAACCACGCTGATTATAATGGCTTAATACAGCAAAGTATGCATCAGTACAGCAAAGGCGTCTCAAAAAACCAGAAGTACCACCACTACCCCAAACCAAACCAACGACTAAAACCCACTCTTGCAGAATAAGCAAGAACCCAATGCTGAATTATCACAATTCTCAGGCAAAAGCCTCTCTCTTTCAACAAGGGCAGCAGCGCTACAAGTACGACTGAGCATTTCAGTCTTCATTTACCTTGAAATATTAGAAAGAAGAATTAGGCATGGTGTCCCAAAGATACCACTTTGGGAAGTAGGGCAAGCAAAGAGGAATGAAAAAACATGCTGGATGGGTTCAACCCTCCCCTCCCCAAGTAGTTTTGGTGACAGTCTAAGGTGAGCATGACAAATCTACAAGCTTTGCTACAGCAACGTCGTTGTATGTCATGGCATTCTACATTTGACATTTATCGAAGCTGTCTTCCTGGAAATGGAGTAAAAGACTGCAATGGCTCACAAGAAATTGCACCCTTCAAAGGAAAATACAATTAACTTTACTTTTACTTCTAAAATTAGGTCTTGCAGCCTTTCAGTTAAAAAAATACACCATTCAGTAAACAGTAATGCACGTAACTCACTAATTAAAAGAGACTTATAGGCTTAAAAGCCTATAGTTTCAGCGAATTTTTAATGTAAACTACAAAAAAAAAAATCAGGCATGATTTAAGAACACATTACATTAAGCAGATATGTAGGTATATGCAAGGAGAATGAATGTCATACATTCTCAGCACATGACTGAACTGAGAGGTTAACAATATTTCTCTTTAAATAAATTACCACCTGGTCACAGTTTCACTTGTAGGAAATGAGTCATGAAGCAATGATATCATGGTAATGGCTGACTATCATTCAGGTTATTTAAGATGCAAAATGCTACAAAACATATGGAAGCGTTACACTTAGTTACTTTGTGATAAAATAAAATTTGGGAACATTCCAGAGGAGAGTCTTTTCTATTCCTCCAACGCCTTAATTGAAATACAGACAATGCCTATAAAACTAAAGATTAAAAATACAGTGATGATCAGTTAAATTTATTTATGCACACAAGGAAACACACAAGAAAAAAAAGTAACATGTCAGACATTCGTTAAGAATACTGCATCCCCTCACAAAAATCACTTCCTGACAGACCTGTTCTATTTTCCAAATTTTAAATAATCAAAGAAGTGTTTTGTCACTGATTAGAAATTTGAAATTCAAAGTCTTTAGAAAAGGAAAAAAAAGAAGCTATTATGAATTCATCTTTCAATTTGCCTGTCGTGGTCAGGGCTAAACACTCTGCTACAATAGCACAATACATTATACAAAGCTACGTTTATATATAATGCTATGTATATGCTAAATATCTCCCCATATATTTAGCATTAAACGTCTGCACTATAAACTCATGACCAAGGCAAAAATTACCACTTTTTTGGCTGTGGCTACACAAGAGTCTTAGAGGAATGGTTTAGCCTAATTCTTTTTCAGCAGCATTTGTTCAGCCCTATAATTATATTTTTCAAGGTCTTGATCCATTCTGGTTTCCTGGACTTCATTAGTCTTCCATATTTATTTTCATACCAGTTCTGCTGCCTCCAGTTCAATTGTTCTCCATTCATTGTTATACATCAAGCCTCAAGTAACTGTAAGCCAGGTCAGTGACTCAACCATGTAAATTTATCACTCACACTGCGGACCATGTAAGAGGTCTGCCTTTTATGGGTCACCTCAGCTATGAAAACTATTTGAGAGACAGAAGGACAGTTACATTAGGACACCTATGACTTCTGCTGAAACAAATGCATAACAGTGACTCTACTATGAGATGATAACACATCATGTATTCAAAGTGTGGTGTTCTGATATTTTAGCTAGGGTAAATTCCTACAGCTTCACTGGCTTCCAACTCAGGGGTCTTTAAGTTCAACACTCGCACAAAAGAAACTGTAGGAAATGCAGTTTGGGTTGATATATAAGGATTTGACTACCACATAAGCTCTTTTAACTAAGGATGCTATCTTGCATTTCTTTTTCTATGCTGACATTACTTTCAGCCAGGTATGAAGCTTCTGTACACGCAGACTTGCTACATTCACAGGCCCATTGGTAAGTAACCAGCCAGTATTAATTTCTGTATAATGAAATATCAAAAGAGAAAAACAGATTAGAAATAGCGTCCAATATCCAATGGTGTGCAGATACACACACACATAAGCACACATATACATATCCCCCCCTTCCCCTGCCACTGTTTAGCACACATCTTAGGAAATGCTCCTAGAGGAATCCAGTCAATAGAGATTGCAAAAATATTACGTTCCTGCTTCCCTTTATCCCTTCTTCTGGAAAACAAATCCCAGAACTCAGTTGTCTTGCCTACTGAGCTCCTGACCGCTTTTTTCACGTTGACAAACAACAATGCAGTAACTAGGCAGACGTGCAAGTGCAGAAAAGCATCCCGCATGAGGAAGCATTCCCGAGTCTTTGAAGCAAATAATACACTCTTGAGTGACAAGTGTGCTCAGATTCCTTATGCACCCTGGTCAACTTCTGTGATGTAAATAGCCACGTATAGACACAGCCTTGACAACAATCACACGGGGATCATATACACAGCAACATACAGCAGTTAAAAATAACTGCAGGATCACATCTAAAACTTATAAACGGTGTTGTAGAAGATCAAAGGTTATGATTAAATAAAACATTGGAGCATGGAATACAGAATATTGTTAGGTATCAGTAGCCTTCTGCATTGTGACTGAAGAAAATGGTTAACATTATGTTCACATTTCTTATCAGATATCTGACAATAAAAAGAATACATTCCATTGAATGTATACTGTGGTTGATATTACCAATGCTGCTAGCCCAATATGAAGCACAGTAATGGATGTATACGACATGATAAAAGCAAGAGAGAGACACTAATATCAATCCAGTAACTATTATCATGTGATGCAACCATGTCATTTTCACTCAGTAACTCCAGAGTTCAGGAGTAGATCCTAAGTTCACTGTTACAAAAAGTAAATTTTACTTTAGGAAAGAGATATTAATAATTGGGACTCCTATCCTCCTCCCCCTGCCCTCCCCCTTCCCTCAGACCTTGCAGTTTTTGTCTGTAGCACAGAGCATTCCAGTTAGCAGAGCTCTGTTAAGAGCTAGAAGTGGACATAAGCACTATCTGCCAGTCACTGCTTGAAAGGTTATGATTGACCCTGCAATATCGACTTAGTGGATACTTTGCTAAGATACTCTTAACAAAGCAAACTTTATGCAAATACATCTACAGATGAGATGCACGAGTGCCTTCAGACACAAGAGATATCAAATTCATTATTTGTTTGGATCTTGATCAGTACACTACAAAAGGGCAGTTCCAGAAGAATTTACGGTCTAAAAATAAAATGCCACTACGTGGGCAAATGGATTATGGCAAAGGAACCCGGTAAACCAACCAGGAACAGAGCATACTTGTCAATATCAGAATCAGAGCCCCAGCTACCTCCACAAGCCAGTCATCGTTAAAAAACACACAGACATGTGAACATAACCAACTTTATTTGAAAAACACAGACCTATTACATCCTTTAGATAAATCCTCAGGAACCAAGGACGTTCTTAACACAATTCATATAGTCTTCCAAATGTGCTTTTTTAACTGACCAAACAATATAAATTATTTCTGTATCAATTTTTGGTCGAACTAATGAGCTGAACACTGCCACAGAAGAAAAGAGATCCCTGAAACAGAGCTGGTTTCATGCTTTTTACTCATTCTATGAACAGAGATAAAGGCTCAAGCAGTATATAGGACAGGACACAGGGCAGAAACTAGGCACCACGAAGGACTACTCCAGACTAACACAGACTACACCAATTAACAGTTGTGCACAAGAAGAACGCCTTTTGCTGAAAAGAAGAGAGAAGTTATCAAGGCCATAATATAAGACCTCTAACTAGGGTTCCTGAATGTTTAACTTGGTATGTTGTTAGAGCAATCTGGTTTTAGCTGTTCCATTCATTTTACAGTTGGGAAAACGTTTACTAGTGTAATTATTATTAACGCATGAATACTCATATACTACCTGGTCCACATCCCTTCAGTTTCTTAAAGGAAGTGATATCAGAAAGGCATCTGCAGTAAGTCTGCCAGACATGCTGGAAATAAACAATTTGCCAGAGACAGCATGGAAAAACCCACTGCCTTCCTCTAAATATTGATAATATTACTTAATAGGAAGCACTGAGTCACTGAAATTTATTTCACATCCAGAGAATGAGTCTGTGCTAAATAGGCAGGTCATCTGTTTATGTAGCCAGACACTTTGAGGGAAAAAAAGCAATCCTTTAGAACTTGTATGGCAAGGGTGAAGAGGTCAGTGTGTTCTCAGTATCCAACCTACTTTTTTCCGAAATTCATTATGAGAGAGAAAAATAGAGTACTCCACTCCTGAGCAGCCTCAAAAAAAAAAACAAAAACAAACAACCCTACCTAAAAAACCTTAAGTTCATGGTAATTTCTTTTTTCCCCTAAAAGAACTGTATTCACAGCTTTACAATGGCCCTTACAGTTACTAAGAATGAATGGGATAAAACTGAGGCAGCCTGTCCCCTAAGCTGAAAATTAATTAGAGGATGAGACCCATGAACACTTCTGTCTTAAGTATAACCTCTTTTCATAGGAAAGCAAATTAAGTGACAACATTCAAAACCAAGAACACTGACAGATCTACTCAGCATACATGTCAAGTCCTGAAAAACAGTTATAATTTAAAAGATAAATATGATTATACAGAATTGATTCTGGCAAACAGATAAATAAGATTCAGCACGTATATCCTAATGGCCTAATCAACCATATATATGCATGTCCAATAGGTAGAATCAAGACTGATAGAGCAATATACTTCAGTCACAGAATAAATTATTTTTCAGCTTTGCTATACAGTTATCTTCAGGTAAATATAACATCTACAAAACATTACAAATAGCATTTATTTGTGGTTAAATATTTTTCTGTACAACATCTCGTGCTGCTGTATCTCATGTGGCTCCTCTATTCCACATGGTAATCTGCAGGAAGGATGTTTTGTATCCATAGAGGAAAGGAACAGGGAGATGGGTATGCAATGTGAACAGTTATTTTGGATAAACAGGACCCATATAGCTATAAGGTTTCCTTAGCAGATTTTGCTGTAATTTCAGTGGGAAGGGACACACTAGCCATTTCCTGTCTCCTTCCATTCACTTCTTTCTAGGCAACAAATCTGTCATATTTACCATTGACATGGGAGAATGCCTTGGGGACAGCCTGAAGAGTTTCAATGACTGTGGTTGGGCCTCCATTTCCATACAGAAATGGTAAAATGTCAGAGTCATAGGCACAGCAGTAACAAGAAATTTAGCATGGGGAAAGGTACAATCAAATCATTCCCTGTATTATGATATATATTTGTCAGAAAACATTACCATGAATAATTCAAGGTTTCTTGAAGGACAGAGATGCTGCTTCAATACAAAGTGCATAACAACAACAAAAAAGAGATGCTGTCACTGTATGTAATTGTCCATTTGCATCGGACCACAGGGTGGAAAAAGAAAAGATGACCAGCCCCACAGCTGTTACAGAAGGCACATCTGTGTGCTATGTCTCTAGAAAATCCCAGAAAAGAGAAATCTGAACTTTAGAGAAATGAGTATTTACACTCTAATCAAGGTCAGTCAGAAAGCAACCATTTATTAAAACGAAGTTTGTTTTGCAGGAACACTACAGGCTCCCTGTAACCAAACTCCACTGTGTACCTGCGAGAGAGACTGCAGCCCCAAAGCCCAGCCCCCGAGGGGAGAACAACTTGCAATGTTCAGAACATGATATGCTCTAGAAGGGAGTGCCAATTAATATTTGACCAATCCAGAAGGAGAAAAAAAAAAAAAAAGTAGTGCTGATTTAGCAAGGTAAGACCCAAATGTTTTCTTTTGACTTGTTGACAGAGGCAGGAGGAGCTCTTTGAAGAAAAGGCAAGACAAACCCTTGCATCCTTCTTTGGGAGAAAACTCATGCTGAGGCTAACACCAGTGAGAGAGCTTCCAAGTTCAACTTGGCTCCATCAGGGACGCGTACAGCAGTAACTTCTAGAAAACCTTATGTAGGTTCAACTGTGTGCTTTATGCTACTATATTACAGTCACAGGTTGCCAGTGACTGTAGTCACAAAAAAGTGACTACAACAAAAAAGTCACAACCAAAAAAGTAACTCCATTGGCACAGGAATTATTTTACGAAAGTAACTAGAGTGACACAAAATCTAGCAGGAAGAAAAAAAGGGTATTATTCTCCTAGTTACAGAGTAACAACAACAAAAAATAAAACTGAAAAAAATTCTAGTGTTGCATCCTGCATTCCTTCTGCCTTTCAGCCTTTCTTCCTTTATTTGGGTCTTACTCCAAATCTCCCATTTCTACAGTAGCTATTCTTCCTTACGGAAAGGAAGGAACCTTGATTTGCAAATCAAATAAACAGCACGCTTCCAGCTTCACGAGCTGGCCCTACCAAAAGGTAGGACCTTTTTGTCCCCAAATTAAACCACCACACCCTTCTACCTACAAGCACATGCATTCCCCAATTGCCAACAATAACATTACTTTGTGGTAAATTCTGGACCTTCCCCCTGCATGGTTGCGAAGTGATCCTATGTATCCAATGAAAAGATATAGAATATAGCAAAACTTGAGTTTCATTTTGGTTTTTTTCTCCTCTCTTATTGAGACTGGTGCATGAAATATTGTATATCTCACCTGGACAGCACAGGATTCTCATACTTCCATGTCTTTCTCCCCCTCCCCATGTCCAGAGGAGTTTCTTCAGATTTACTTGGAAGTTTTCCACAATACTTAACTAAAATTCAGATTTGGTTACTTAAAAAATAAAATTACGTATATACCCTCAAATAGTTTCATTAGTTTTGTAACAGTTACTAAGTGAGTTTGGTTAACATGATGATCGAATATATCTGGACATAAACAAAACGTGATTATTTATTAACATTCAGATTGTTTAAGATTACTACAGAAAGCAAGAGCCAGATCTCATTTACTTCAGGGTAAATCTGTTAATGAAGAATTCAAAATAATTCTGGGGAACAAAGTAATTCATATACACTAGTTAGAATTCTACTCACTACCAAGAAGACAGATCCTATTCATCTCTGAACGCCTCTGCTACACAGCTACTAAAGACTAAATATACAGCCAGACCCCTCTCACCTTTCCACATATTATCCTTTCTATTTAGACTACAAATGGGATTTTAGATATTTATCTCACAAGGATTAATACATCTCCACTATAAAACTAGCTCCTGTACTGCAATGTAAGTTACTCAAGTGCTCCATAATCAAAACCTAAGTAAAAATTGCAACTGATTAATTCAAGGTGCAGAACTGGGGAATGGACTGCAAAATCCTTTCACAGATTTCAAAATTATAGCCTTTCAGATCCACTCTGCTATGCAGTCGGTCACATTGCAGAGTTCAGATTTAGATTTATTATGTGCTTATGCACACTCAAAAGACTTACTCATCAGCTTTTCCTTATAAAAGCCTTGCAGTCCCAACTTCATTTAGATGCAGAGAGGACAGATTTTTCAGCAAGACATTTGCCTTTTTCTCATCCATCCATCTACAGCTCTGCCTGTTCAGAAAAAGGCTTCCTGTTCCAAATAAATACTCAAAACATCACATAGTTTCCTCCACTATCATATCTATGTGTCAGATGGTGGAAGCCATGCTAGAGTACAGACAGGAAGATTTTATGCTCATCTTCTTTATTCAGAAATTCACTATTCCATGCCAGCTATTATTCCCTTTCCCCTCCCCCAAATTACAGAGCGATCTATTAAAATTTCGTACAGAAGCAAGCAAAACAAGATGTACATGAAATTAACTCTTCTATTTTCAAATTTTATTTTTTTATTAAACAAATAGCAAGAATGTTGATTTCTAAATCTCTGTATTTCAAAGAATTCCATCAGGATTGGTAATTTTTGTTCAGCAGAAAGTCCACAGATTTTAACTAGTATTGGGTCAAGCCCAGAATTCTTGGCTATTTAGTTGCCTCTTTGCAGAAGTAATGCATTGCAGGATTCGGGCCAAAGTCTTGGTACCTAGACTTTGTCATTCACCTAAGTTTATCTCTGAACTCTGTAGGAAACTGTTCTTTAAGACAGAAATGGTAGTTCTGATGCATGATCACCAGCCTGATCCATTAGGTCTCGGGTAGTGAATAAATTATACGCTGTCAGATACCTCGGCACGGAGCCTTCTCTGAGGGAGAACACATCAGACACCCAACAGCTCATCTGTCTGGTCTACAGCTCAGCTACACTGCAGCAATAGTTTCTGCAAACATTTCTACCTCCGTTCCCGGAGATATTACCAAGCCGCCTATCTGCGTCCCTTCTGGAAAACCACGGAAGACAGCTGCGTTGTCCCGGCGATGTACCCTTTGCGTGCAGCTCAACCCTTCCTGCCCCATGAGGGGAAACCACAATAGTTGCTACAAGACCACCTGCACCAAAAGACTGATAGATGATCTGAATATTAAATAGTGTCCTAGGATAACTGAAACTGAAAGATTTTGCATGGAATTCAGCTATTCAATTTGCATTGAATTTGCTAAAAAAAGGAAAAAAAGGTAAAAAAACCCTAGTAAATGTATTTTTTTCTTTCACAAAGGTGATTTTCAGATGCAATTAATCAGCTTCCAGACTGGAAAGTTTATAACCAGTAGCAAAGTGGCAACATGAAAAACAAAACAAAAATCCCACAACCCACCCACCCACCCCAGCATTAAAATCCTGGTAGTTTGCTGTTGCCACATGTGAAAAAACAGCAAGTTTAATAAAATGGCTTAGTAAAGTGCTGGCTTTGGATGATTAGTCTTCAACTTCCCTTCCACAAGCTGAGGACCATGTCATTCTACACTGACAGAACACACGGATTAGTTTTCTTTTAATTCTCAATTTTCTTTTCGGTTAAAGAAAATAAATCTGGAGGGAATGAACATTTTTCATATCCCTCAGTGTATTTGTTTTGACATGCGCTTAGTTCTCCCTTCCCTCCACAAAAATACAGGCTTGTATTGTCCTGCACAGCCTTTCAGATTTTTCCACTCCTTAGATGTTTCATAGGTTTATTTTTAACTTGTTTTTACATCACAGTGTATGCACTGAAGCCCTTTCATCATTACACGGTTTTCTTGTGAACGCTGCTGTGTGAACATTGTAAATGTGACCACATGCAGACGCTGTAGCATAAGTAGCATGCGGCAACTTCAGCTACTGTGTACAAGATATTTCAAAAAGTCTTTCTAGCGGAGTGCATGCACTTTGTCTCCAGCTTCCAGACAACCTATCATATAGCACTCAAGGCAGCCAGGGCTTTTATGGGAAACACATGGTAAGCGAAAGTCACGACCTACTTAGTAACTAGAATGAAAAGAAACTTTGAAAACAGCGGGTCCCGCTCCTTTTTCAGCTCCCCCCAAGAAGCAGAAGTCATGCCACGGAACTACAGCACTGAAATCCTACTGTGAACCCCAAAATTCAGACTGCTGCACAGTCTTGATAGCGATAGCTGAATACGGGAAACGTGTATTTGGATACAGTGAGCATTCATGCAAACTGACCCATCACAACTGCCCCATCTGCAAACCAGACAATATTTGTCTTCCCATTACCATATCTAAACCACAGAGATTTGGGGTGAATCAGAGAGACGTTATAAAACTGTATCTGCTTTAAGGCTTTATCTTCCAGTATTCAATGGTATCACCCTCCAGCAACGCTGCTCCCTCCCACTTTTACCTGTTACTGCCTGTTCCTAGGATTCTGGTTCAAGAACTAGTGGTGAGCACTGGTGGCTGCAACAGGGAACTAAAGGCTGATTTACTCCAAGGGCCTCACTGGACAGGCAGTCCCAGGCTGAGGGAACACAGAAGTAACATTTGAAATAATCTCTCTCCAACTGCAGCAGTCTTGACCTAGTCATTAAGATTTTTTTCCCTAAAATATGTAAACTGTAAGCCTTTCAGGTAGAAGTCAGCTTTTAAATCATTAAGCAGGCAAACACCTTCTTGCAAGCAGTAAGAGTCAGCTTTTAGTTTGAACATTAAATTAAACACTCACTGAATATAGTTGGGTTCCCAAATTCTAGGTCTCTCTACCTCCTTGCAGGAAAGGTGCTCAGTGCTTTACAGGCTTTTGCACAGAAATAACTATTTCAGAAACATTGGAAGAACATACTTTGTAATTGGCACCTTAGCACAGATGACAAGTTGCAGAACAAGATATTTCTATGACTTTAGAAAAAAAAAATTCTAAAAACCAATTCTCTGCAATGCAGTATTGCACAATGATGAAATTGTAAGTTGGGGGCTCTCACAAGCAGAGGAAGAGAAGGGGACACAGACAAATGTAACATCCTGAGCCCGGTCAGAAGTGAGCTCCCTGTTGGCGCTGGCAGAATTCCTCCCTCCATGCCACATCCTGTGTTCTAGCTGCTTTTGAAAAAACAAACAAACAAAAAACCCCACATTGTGTATTACTGGAAAAGGTCAAAAATGGCACACGATCATTCTGGGGGAGCAGGAAGCTTTTCACTTCCCCTTCTTTGGGGAGAGAAGAACGTCGACTCCCACAAAACCACCAACTTCCCGCACACAGAAAAGAAAAATCATTACCAAACACCAGACTGATTTTAGCATAGCAGAGCTTACTCAAGGTAATGCTTTGCAGAAGTGAAAAAAAAAAAAAAAAAAAAAAAAAAAAAAAAAGGTTAAAAAAGGTCACCAGTAGCACAACCAATTTGAAAAAGCCTGAAGCTTAAAAAAGATTTATTCTCCTTCCCATCTTTATTCCCTCTAGGTAGGCTACACATTGAAGATTTGCATTTGAAAAGGACTTGCTCATCCTCCCCGGGATCAAAGCAGAAGGAAATCTTACTGCTGACTTTAGAACTTCATTAGTTCCCACAGCAACAGACCCATCACACACACACACCCCTCTGCCAGCTCCGGGAACCAGCAACCCAGACCTTGTTTGTAGCAACTGCACATTTCGGAGAAAAGCACACTTCACACAGAGCTGCCATAGGAGTCCAGTTCCTCTGGAAGGTTTAGTGCTACGCCATAGCCCTCGCTAACTGGAACAGTCGGCATTACTTCACTGTTAAGCATTATACCTGGAAGTTCAGCAGCATCGCTTTGCAAGCAACAGAGTTCCACATCTTACAGAATGAGACTCCCTAAGTACAAAAAAGTGGCTAGAAGTGTTCCCTCTAAAAACTGCTTCTCAATAAACATCAAGATCTCATTATCTCTGCAACTGTTGGTTCTCATGTTTCTTCTTCTCCCTGGGTCCCAAAGGCTCTAGATGCTTTGGCTGACATGCAGGGACCAGGTGAAACTGATGATGACACATCTGAATGTAAATTTATAGAAGTATAATTTGCCCAAAGACAAATACCTATTTCTATACACAAAAGCGTGATACATCACCTTGCCTTTTACCAATGTTACAGAAAAGATCACAGCTGCTGGCACATGGTGCCCTTTTACTCTTTTTTTTTGGTGAAGAAAAAAATCAAATATTTGCACAAATAAGGCTTTGTGGTAAATAATGTAAACGGCCTCAAGGGGGAAACAGCTTTGTCACAAATGATCCACACAACTCACATTTGAAATAAAAATGACATAAACACAGAGGAAAACCAAACTTTCTTTGGTCTTAAGCATATAGATTCTATTGATTAATAATCTCCTTTGGAGCTGAACACCTTGGGCAGCAATCACATATACTGAGCAGCAGTATAAAAATACTGGAGGAAGTATAAAAAGAAATATATAAGTATTTTTATAAGAATATTTCCCAGGGAGGCAGTTAGAAAGCACAGGAGGAAGAGAACATATCTGCTCCAGTATAACTTCTCTAAAGAGAAGCATGGGCATTTTTTTTCTCCGTAGGAAGTCACTGAATACTTGCTCCTCTAAGCAAAATGGTCTCTGGGGATGCTACATATGAAAGATTTCAGGGAAATGGTGAGGAAAAACATTCAATGTCATTTCCTCTCCCACCCGACACATGCGAAGACTGACATTTCCAGTTGGAAACTGACTTCTTCATTTTGTGCTTATGGGTCATGTAGATTTTTCTGAAGTCACATCAAGAGATATTTACACTGCCAACATAAGCTTATTTGTTCTTTTAAAAATCATTTGAGTTCCTAGATGCTGGTGTGTTTGGGGAGACTAGATCAGATCTAGTCTGGCATAAAGCAACCCATGGAAAATAAAAACCATAGATAGCATATTTGATTTATTTTGACTTAGAGAAAAAAAATATATACCGGCTACTTGCTGATGCTGTGTTGAGCTGACTACCACAGAGAACAACAGATGGCAGATATTCTTTTGCTCAAGGAGCTCAGTCTGTGACTCCGGCCCTGCCCAAGCAGTCCTGTATGGAATATTATCATAACTTGGATCAGCAAGAAAAATTGAGAATGCAATGAGGAGGAGGAATTGAGGGGGAAGATTTGCTGGGAGACAGAATCATACTCCAATTTTTATCCTAATGCCAACATAATTATTGAAGTATTTTGTCCTTCACGTGCAAAGCGCATTTCTTTCGCACTTCCCTCAAGCAGTGCTTCACTTTCATGCCCTGATTGAAAATAGGAGGAAAACCATGGTATTTTCCAGCAACTTCAAAAAAAAAAAAAGAAAAAAAATCAGCTAGCATGCAAGATCTGCTCTCAGAGTGAAAAGAATATTTATTACCATAGTCATGATGCACAGCAATGAGGTACTCTTACTACCAGGCTAGCTTATTATCAACATCAGGCACCTCTGTATCACAGTCGAAAATGCAGACATACAGGCTTTTACAAAAAGACCACTGGGCTAATTTTTATTAACAATGGAAAGTACAATGTAAGTTGTGATATAAAGCAAATCTATATCTATTCAGCTTCTCCAAGCTCCTGGATGCAATACAATTCACCAAAGCCCAGCATCTGGAAAAAATACCAATTTAATGGGATTTCTATCTGCATCGGATGTAGAAGGGTCACTGATTTTAAAGATACGTGTCTTCCAACTGATACTCAGTCCAGATGTCAAGAGCCTGAACACACTATATTTGAGACTATGTCTCAGGTTATTTAAGACACATTGTCCTATATGGAACATTCAAGACTCAGGAAAACCAGTTTTCAGATTGCGATGTCTGCAAAAGCACCAAATCGTTTTAAAGCCTGCAGTTGCTTTTTAGTTATTCTACATAGTGTTTGAGGTCTCTGCACTAGCAATGCATTGGGAGCCACGTGGATTAAATCATAGATCACTTCTTCCCCACCAGCCCACGGCTCTCAAACACAGAGTTTCTTTCTAGTCACGGCTTTGCAGAGAGTGGGGAGGAAGAGAAGGGCAAGGGCACCAACTTGGAATAAGAGTCAGAGCAAATACAGCCACTGGCTTCAGTACTGGTAGCTCTACAAAAGGATCTGCCAGTAATTTCGATTTTCCTTTCAGCGTATTTTGGCTCCGTTTACTTCATAAAGTAAATGTAAGCGTACTGGGTAACAGAGCTTATGTTCCTTACTAACGAGCTAAGAACAACTGAAAGGGGTGCTTCTTCAGTACAACAGTAAGCAGAATACTTCCTGTGGCAAGGATTTTTATCTTAAATCATGTTAGGTCTATTAACCTACTCATCTAAAAATCATCTTGATGGCTACTTTGCATTTCCTTCCTTCTTTTAACTGCTAATGCTAATGCAATAATATTTTATTCTATGAGGTCAATTGAAAAAAAACTCCACACACGGTAGCAACACGGCTCTCCAAAATTTAGAATAAACTAGTAAACGTGCATATAGCACAGCTGAAGTCATTTTAGTATTTTTCTCCAAAAGACTTTATAGGCCCCAAATAAGTTATGTGAAATACACATTAGACTCTGGGAGGACAGACGGGTGACAGCACACAAAGAATTCTGGGAGGAACGTGCAGAATAGTTTCTCGCCATCCCTTTCCAGGCAGAAGGATTCAGGTGTAATGAGAATCCTACTTCCACTACTGTCATTTAATATCCACAAGGAAATTCGGTTGCACTTCAGATATTCTCTACTGCCTTCCTTCCTTTTTTTTTTTTTTTTTTGCTAGTCTCATTCTCTTAGAAGTTTCATTGTCAGTTGCTTTTGCTGGAGAACAGAAGGTATAATTACCACAGGAGGACCTTCCTCCCTTAATACCAGTAATGAAAGTGTCTAAGGTTCTGCCAAAACATTCAGTCTGCCCTTCCTTCTCAAGGAATCATTTTAATTATTTTCTTCCTGTCACAGGCCCAAACTTCTGACCACAGTCTGCTTTGCTGCTCAGATGTTTATGGGGCTACATAGTTTTATTGAACCTTCAAGAAAGAATTTATAGGCTCTGTGGAAACTAAAGTAGTTCAAATAAGACAGGCCAATGACTAAAACAGTGTAACACGTTTCTTGGTCTCCCTTCAGCAATTTTTGCCTACCCTCCTATGATATCCTCCCCAGACTGTGGGCATACCTCACCTGTCAGTGAAAGACCTCTGTTTTTTAATGCCTAGCAAATGGAATCTGCTTTATTGGCTTCTTTGCATCTCATATAGCCAGATGGTCCACTGGAAAATGTATGCTTTTATGATTGTTCTATCGGTTTTGCTTGTATCCATCCTTTAAAACTATGTATGACAAATAGTTTGCATCATGTTCCTTTAATCCCAAGTTTTGCTATTTTTTATACTATATTAACACTTCAGAGAAATTTTATGGCGACGGCAATCTTGTTTGGTTTGCAATTTTGAAATCTAGAGCCACTTACCTTTAAAGAACCCTGCCTGAAAAAGATATCCATTTGCAAGTGATTTGCAAGATACATTTTTATGACATAGGTTTAAACTTGACAAACAGAATAACAGGACTGTCAAGAGCCTTACTGGCATGATACTTAAGCTTCTCTGAATAGTCAGTTGAAAGCTATTATTGTTCCTTGTAGTTTGTCGGTTCTTCTACCCTGTTTACCTCTGTATTTTGACCCAAATCTAGAGGCCTCTTACAATATCTCTAGGGGCAACAGGAATTTGTCTTTGCTGTTGAAGTGGGCCAACAGCATACACATTTGGAAGTTTAGCCTGATCCTGAATATTCCAGATGGAGATTGATGACAAGTGGTGTCACTCCAGTGTCCATACTAGGACCAGTACTGTTATATATCTTCAATATCTTCATCAATGACATGGAGAGTGGGATCCAGTCCACCCTCAGCAAGTTTACAGATGACACCAAGCTGAGTGGCATAGTTGACACACCTGAGGGACAGGATGCCATCCAGAGGGACCTGGATAGACTCAAGAAGTGCGCCTGTGTGAACCTGATGAGGTTCAACAAGGTGAAGTGCAGGGTCCATGCACTTGGGTCAGGGCAACCCCTGGTATCATCAATACAGGCTGGGGGATGAAGGAGCTGAGAGCAGCCCTGCTGAGAAGGATTTGAGGGTACCGGTGGATGAAAAGCTAGACAAGAGACGACAATGTGCACTTGCAGCCCAGAAGACCAACCACATCCTGGGCTGCATCAAAAGAAGCATGGCCAGCAGATTGAGGGAGGGGATTCTGCCTTCCTACTCTGTTCTGGTGAGACCACATCTAGAGTACTGCATCCAGCTCTGGAGCCCTCAGCGCAGGAAAGACACGGACCTCTTGGAGCAGGTCCAGAGGAGGGCCACAAAAATGATCAGAGGGATGGAGTACCTCTCCTATAAGGACAGGCTGAGAGATTTGGGATTGTTCAGCCTAGAAAAGAGAAGGCTCCTGGGAGACTTTATTGCAGCCTTTCAGTATTTCAAGGGGGTGTACAGGAAAGATAGGGACAAACTTTTTAGCAAGCCCTGTTGCGACAGGACAAGGGCTAATGGCTTTAAACTAAAAGAGGGAAGATTTACACTAGATATATGGAAGACAGGTTTTACATTGAGGGTGGTGGAACACTGGAACAGGTTGCCCAGAAAGGTGGTAGACGCCCCATCCCTGGAAACATTCCAGGTCAGGTTGGACAGGGCCCTGAGTAACTGGATCTAATGAAAGATGTCCCTGCTTATTGCAGGGGGGTTGGACTGGATGACCTTTAAAGGTTCCTTCCAACCCAAACTATTCTATGATTCATCTCAGAAGGCCTGCAGAGTTAAATCTGTTCTCAATTCTGTACAGAAGTTTCTAGGGTTCTGATCAATGAAGCCTGTATTCAGCAACACGCATTTTTTAATTGATCAGACTATACAATGCCTTACAAAACAAAAGGTTACAATGTACTTGGCACTTACACTAGTCAAGCTTAGTTCATTTTCCAAGGTCTCTGCATTGTTTTGATTACAATCCCAGCTATTGCTGATATAATAACTAGTAATTCTGAAGTGAAGTGCTCCAGATCTCCACAAACTGTCATCTCTCTTTCTGCTTAGGTTGCTTGTCATAACCATGTATGAGCCATCACACGGCTTCATTTAGCAATCATGAAAGTTGTTGCCATTTTTGATGTTATGCAAGAGTTTTATAATGCAGAATCATACAAGGGTTAATATTATTTCCATGTCTTGATTTGACAGCTCTGGAATTTAGTTTTCATGATGTTCCATTTTCACTCAGTGAGCCCACAGATATTTACAATGCCCAATGTCCTAACAGTACAAAAGGAAAATTATTGCAAAGTGCAATCCTATAAGAACATCTACCACTGTTGTGACAGTTCTATTCATCCTGTTGAAATTCTTTTAAAAGCTTAAGAAGAAAATGTGTGACTGGTCGGTTCTTACATGCTGCTGCAACGATTTAGACAGCATGAAAATTTTTAAGACTGTTCCATACCAAAGCCTACATATGCAGTATTTGACCAAAAATTGTCATTTGAGAAAGTTCTTATAAGCTTCTAAATAAGACCTATTATGTATTTATAGTTGGTTGTTACAGGTAACCTTGCCCTTTTATTGGTCCTTTGAATAAATAGCAAAGGTAACATCCACCCCTGCCAATCTGAGGAAAATTTATTATTACTATAGTAATGTAGTACTACATATAGTAATGTAGTACATTTAAGTATGTAGGACAAACTTTTTAGCAATGCCTAGTGCGACAGGACATTGGGTAAAAGAGGATAAAGTTTTAAGCTAAAAGAGGGAAGATTTACACTAGTTATAAGGAAGACATTTTTTACATTGAGGGTGGTGAAACACTGGAACAGGTTGCCCAGAGAGGTGGTAGATGCCCCATCCCTGGAAACGTTGGACAGGGCTCTGAGCAACCTGATCTAGTTGAAGATGTCCCTGCTCATTGCAGGGGCATTGAACTAGATGACCAAAACCATTCTATGATTCTTCCTTAGATACAGATATATAGATAAATACATGTACACACTACTATATTTTTCTAGCAGTTTTGTATACTTTAACAAAACCAAAAGTATTGGGTTTGCATGGCAAAGTTTTGGTAGCAGGGGGGCTACAGGGGTGGCCTCTATGAGAAGCTGTTAGAAGCTTCCCCCACATCCAATAGAGTCAATGCCAGCTGGCTCCAAGACTGACCCACCACTGGCCAAGGCTGAACCCATCAGCAACAGTGGTAGCACCTTGATGACAACGTATTTAAAAAAGGGGGAAGGAGATGGTGGTGGGGAGAAGCTGCGCAAAACCACCACAGAATCACCAGGGTTGGAAGGGACCTTTGGAGATCATCTGGTCCAACCCCCTGCCAGAGCACGTTCACCTACAGGAGGTTGCACAGGGTGGCGTCCAGGTGGGTTTGGAATGTCTCCAGAGTCGGAGACTCCACCACCTCTCTGGGCAGCCTGTTCCAGTGCTCTGCCACCGTCAAAGGAAAGAGCTTCCTCCTCATGTTCAGATGGAAGTTCCTACATTCAAGCATGGCCCCATTACCTCTTGTCCTGTCACTGGGCACCACTGAAAAAAAGACCGGTCCCCTCCTCCCAGCACCCTCCCTTGAAGTATTTATAAGCATTGATGAGATTCCTCCCTCAGTCTTCTCTTCTTCAGACTAAAAAGACCCAGCTCCCTCAGCCTTTACTCGTAAGAAAGATGTTCCAACCCCCTAATCATCTTTGTAGCCCTTTGATGTACCCTCTCCAGCAGTTCCCTGTGCTCCAGCAGTTCTGCATGGGACCTGTGGACCCATGGACAGAGGAGCCCAGGCTGGAGCAGGTTTGCTTGCAGTACTTGTGACCCCATGGGGGACCCACACTGGAGCAGTCTGTTCCTGAAGGACTGCACCCCGTGGGAAGGGACCCACGCTGGAGCAGTTTGTGAAGAACTGCAGCCCATGCGAAAGATTCATATTGAAGAAGTTCGTGGAGGACTGTCTCCCATTGGAGGGACCGCACAGTAGAGCAGGGGAAGAGAGCAAGGAGGAAGGAGTGGTAGAACGACGTGTTGAACTGACCACAACCATGATTCCGCATACCCCTGTGCAGCTCAAAGGGGAGGATGTAGAAAAATTAGGAGTGAGGTCGAGTCTTGGAAGAAGGGAAGGGTGGGGGGAAGGTGTTTTTAAGATTTAGTTTTTATTTCTCATTATCCTACTCTGATTTGATGGGAAAAAATTAATTTATTTCCAAAGCCAAGTTTGTTTGGCCCGTGACAGTAATTGCCAATTGATCTTCCTGTCCTTATCTCAACCCATGAGCCTTTAATTTTATTTTCAGTCCCCTGTCCAGCTGAGGAGGGGAGTGACAGAATGGATTTGGTGGGCACCTGGCATCCAGCCAGGATCAACACACCCCGCCATAAAAATTAGCTTTTTTCCATTTTTTCTCTCTGTTGTTAGACTACTTTCCCTTTGACAGTTTGTTTTCTAAATTAAAAAAAAACTCAAAGCATTTTTGATGAGCTATTGTAAGTACAATATGTTTCCCACATGACTATTAAAAAAAGCACACAGTAATTAAGCCTTAGTCCGACATGACCTCTAAAAACATTCCCTGCTGTTCAAAACTTCTTTACTGTTCTTAGCAACCGGATACTGGGCATTGTTTTTCCTCCATAACATAAAGCAGCAACACTAGTTAATATATAATGCCTCATAAAGTGATAATAAACCCCAATTATCCAGTTTTTCATCATGTGCCTAGATCAAGTAGTCAGGCAGTCTAGAAAGTCTGGGCAGTCTAAGACATCTTCTGGAGGACCAAAAAAAACCAACCCCATATATAAAACATTTGCTCAATTCCAATGACCTTGAAGTCACTCACCATCCTCACTCTCAAAATGACATGGCAAATACCACGTCCAAGAAGAGTATATACCCATCACAGAACCCCGAGATTACTTTGCACAAACAAATTAAGATCATGAAATCATGAATGATGTCTGAAACTACTTTCGGATTCCACCCCAAATTCCTGGGCTACAACGTGCTCTCCCCTCAGCCAGTATTAATGACTGGGGCCTCATTCTTTGTTTTCATCAAGCAGTCTGTAAGCCACATCACCTCAACATGGAAAATGCATGAAATAAACATGTCTGATTTCAACTGAATGAAACCAGACCGACTGAGAAAGCTTGCTGGCAGAGAACCAGAGAGTAGCTCTGGGGGGGAAAAAAAGGAGGGAGGGGGAGGGAGGGACGATGACACCAAATTTCTAGCAGGTGCCCTCACTTACCAGCTACTCAAATTCTGTCAGATCACCATGGCACACAAACTAGAAGACACCGTTCCCTGTGCTTTAAGCTCACATTGCTTCCCTATGAATACGATAATTACATTTTCTTAATGCCTCTTAAAAGACATTAAGGGAAACTTATTTATTTGAGAAGGCTTAAGAGAACTGTGATTATGTCTTGAGAAGAAGTGTTGCAGTGTTTTTGGCTGATGTACTGAGTCACAAAATGTATTTCACAGATGAAAAAAGTCTAATCTAACAAGCAGACTTCTCATTGATTACAGAGATCCACAGATTAGATAGGGTATTCTTCATCTTTGGTTTTCACTATTGGTAAGGATTTATTTGGTGAAGTAAAAGGTTTACCAAGTAGCAAAACTCACAACGAAGCATATGATTTACACTATAGAAGAGGGGGAAATAAGAATAAAAGAAGGGTGATTTTCTGTTGGAGAGTTTTCAGCCTGAAGAGATTTTCTTTTGCCCCAACCTTCCCTGTTACTTCATTGTTTCAAAATTTTCCAAGTAAAATAAAAAAAGAGGGGTCTGATACTTTTCTAAGATCACATGCACAATTCCATGAGCACCATGAGATTTCATACAGAAAGTTCAATAAAAACAAAAGAGGATAAGCTCAGTGGTTCAATATTTGTACTATGTAAAATTATTAGCAAACTATGTATAGGGAGAACATTGGACCCCCCCACCCAGCCTCCCCAGCCAACAGTTCAGTCACATCAGAAGAACACTTCTCATCAGCTTTTCAGATGAAAGCGCAGAACAGCACAGTCACATTGCCTCTCCTCCTTCCTTTAGGGAGGTTTTCCTCTTTGCCTCAAATACACAAACTATTGAGAAAATGCCAAGGAGAGCGTAGGGAAAAGGTACCTGAGAAAATAAATATAATTAGAGGCAAACTCATTACTGCATCTAGATCCAAATGGCATAATCAAACTGCAGCTGGAGCTGGTGTAACTATCTTCTAATTATAATGCCATCACTATATTCTCAATCACCAACAATAAAATAGTGTTAATAAAAGACTGAAGGCAGAAAAGGAAAAGCAGGATCTCAGAAAATACAGCTGCATATAGAGCACACAGGTTTTGTGTGTATTTAATTTAACTCTCATTCTTTAGGCTGTGTGATGGGTGCTGAGTGAAGAGCAATGCAACTTCAAAGTATCATTGCTGTTTGACTTGCGAAACACAAAGCACTATCAGGTTTTCTTCAACACCACTGCCAATGACATAAATAAAAATTTGTCTTTTGTACAGAAAAAGTGCTACCAGCAGTACCAAAATAATCCTGTTAGCTCCTCTCTACGCTTTTTTTTTTTTTTTTTAACCAAATTGTGTACATGCAAGCAGGAAGAAAGTAATTACTTTGTGGTACAGCAAGGAAGACACAAACTAACCCACCCCCTACAGCGGAAAGAGAAGCTTTAGAACATCCTATAGGAAAAAAAAAAAAGGCAAAACCTTTGGTAAATGGTAAATAGAGACACAGCTTATACAGGAAGAATTGGTCTGTGTTAAAACAAGTTGCACCTAGTATGGGGATAGCTCTTAACAATTTGTATCTTTTACCCCTAATAATTCTGACTGAAAGCAGAATTTGGATCTGAAGAACTCAGTTTCACAAATCCAAAAATATATGAAGGTTTTTGTAAGCCAGAACAACACACATGCAAAGGCTAGGATTCCTATGTCCCAGCCAAGTTCCACTACTCCAACTATTTACAGTATTGCCAATGCTTGAGTACTACACACACCAAAACAGAAAGTCCTCCAGTCCTCTCCAGAAAATACCTGCCAAGTATAACCTAGATTTACCTTTCTTCTTACCTATGGCATTTTTATTACAAATCTTGAAATGTCTCTCCAACACATACTCCCTTTTTCCCCTTTACTCTTAGGAAAAACACAAGCTCCTGCTGCCGCCACCACCACCACATGTAACTAAATAAATCAAACTTACAACCTTTCAAATGGAAACATTTTGATACCGCAACTCTTCATTCCTGCTAATCCAAGAAAAGGTATAAAAGAGAAGACTGAGGGAAAAAGCCTTTCCCAGGTCCAGGCTAGCACAAACTAACTCCCACCTGCAGCCTAAAACAGCAGTAATCACTATTAACCTCTGGCACCTGAGCTTAGACAACACAGTAATTGAAAAATTCTTTAACCCTTCACATCTTTTTAAACTGTGGTATTTCTTCTACACCATTTCTGGTTAAACAGCTTTAAGCAGATAAACTTTAAAAATGGCTCTCACATTTCCACTGGGAAGTTATACAACACAATACTTCAAATTCACTGGGTTTTCTGAGGAACATGGTTCACTTATTAAATGTCAGGTTTGCTTTTTATTTCAGTTTATAGCAAAGCCAAAGAGATTGTAGTGTTTTGTTATTTTTAAAAATAAACATGGAATCTGAAACAACAGATGTTCAGGCTAAATCAACAGCAAAAGTAATGCAATAGGGTAAGGTAAGGCTATGGTGATAACTATCAGAAAAACAGATCACTAACATTCAGGATTTTTTTCACGTGAACTCAATATCATAAATTCTAAAAGCAAATATGATTCACTATTGCTTACTCAGAAATAAATTACATCACTAATATTTTATCAATACATTGCTTTATATTATAAATTAAATATCATCATATATTCACAAAGGCTATTCCTTTTTATTTTAAAATACAACAACAAAAGAACAGAAAATAGTTGTATCTAATAAAAGTGAAAAGGAAGTAAGAGGATAATTAAAAGCAACAACAACAATGTAGCATATAGCAGAAATTTTATCATGATAGCTAGAGACAGAAACATTCACTGGAAATCTTTACTCACTACTGTGGCTTAACAAGGAATGAACATAGGCAGACCACAGAAATGATTGCAACATACTCCCTTCAACAGAAAAATTACTTTGCAGAGAACCACGTTAGAACATTTACTATTTGGAAATCTCAGAACAAGGTACAGCAGCACCAGTTCCCAGGAGAGTTTTAAAAAATAGCTTGTTGTGGTAAATTAGATCATAGCTTTCAGATTGTCATCTCCGTAGGCATGCAATGGAAGGTCAGCACGCACGCAGTGAGCAGGCAAGAAACCTTCCTTTCTTTCTGCCTCCAGAGGAGAGAAACTGGCACAGCTGAACTCCTTCAGCTGTTACAAACGCACCTAAAACAACCCCTGCACATCTAATCATTAAAAGTTCAGCCCAGCATCTTTAGTATTATGTAGCAAGTTTCTACCACTTACAGCAAAGAATAACTGCATTATGTGGTTAAATAGCAATTAACTGTTACTGTCTGCGCTAATTTAGGAACACTATTAGCACATATTGTTAAAACCAACATACAACCACCTCTTTCACTTGATACCCAGTTGTGGAGACACTTGTGTATCCAGGGACCTTTGGAACCATCAGCTTGAATACCAGCTGGGATACCTAATGAGATATACAGACTAAGCTCATCATCTATTGATTAAAATAATTTTTATAAACCCTGAGCTCCTTTTTATACTGTTTGTGTACTGTTAACAGGTATTAAAACTTCTGTAGCCCATGCTATCTGATTATGATACATTTTTTTCAGTAATTTGCTTAATTAAGCAAGGTCTCTCCTATACCACAGCATTAGACGTGTAAGATTCTACAGAGGATGTCTGTACTGTGTCCGTAATGGTAGAGCTGAGCCCCTCAAAGCCTTTATTGCGGTTTTTCCTCACTAGTCTTGTAAGGTACGTGAATACTGCTGAGCCAAGCTGCAGTGCAACAGAAACTAGGCAATATATTCAGGAATGCATTGGCGATATTTAGTAGAACAGGAAATCTAGTTTGTGACTTGAGTTCTAGACAGCATCCTACCCATGGATTTTTCTTTTTCTTCTCTGACATTTCTGGCTGGTGAAATACTGAATAACTTTAAATTCTCTCTTTTTTTAATAAAAGGCTGCCTCTGTGCTTACAACATTTGCAGAATGCAATGAATAAAGAGTAATTTTTAAGTACAATTTTTAATCACAGAGGTTCTGAAACAGAGTTAAAGCATAGTGCTAGTTTATATTATTTTAAGAAGTGTACAAAAATAAGCCCAGAAAAAGCTACTATTTGACAAAAATCTTTCTCCCAGTTTTCACAGCTTTTCATTTCCTATAAATTTGGATCCTAGTGCAGTTTAAAAACTTGTTATATTTTATACTGACTCTCTTCAGTTAAGAACTAAATTTCACACATTATACACTACTGTATCATAGTGAACCAAACTAGAATTAAAAAAAAAATAAAATCATCACCATACTAAGTGTCTGTTGCTTTCCAATTTTCTTTAATGCAGTAGCATGAACACATCAGCCATAAACCCATGTTACTTCTTGCAAGTCACAGAACAGCAACCACTTTAGCAGCAGGATCAGCACTGGTTTTGTGGCATGGTAAACACACCTGAAATACGAAGTTTGAAGTATAGATTGTGTCATGTAAAGGTGAACGTGAAGATAAATGTAGCTCTCTATGGAAGAACCGGGCAAGGGGAGAAAATTAACAGTTCCTTTTCCATACAACTTTTACGTTTTATCCAACCTGTGAGTGACTCTACTGAGGGATGTCTCATCTTCATGTCCTTGCCCATGGCTCATATTCAGTGCGCACAGCAACACTGGGAAAGAGAGCACCTCAGTACGCCTGATTGGAGGAATTAGCATTAGAGCATTATTATTCAGTTGGGAAAGTCAGAATTAGAAAAACAGGCTCACAACTATAAAAATGTCACTCACGTCGTTGCTTGGCAGCTGCACTCATTTACTTGATCTCATTGCTTTTTGGCAATAGGTTTCTTATGCTACAGCTTTTCTTTTTCCTTTTGGGACTTTCATGGCAGGCCAGTATTTTCCCCTGGTGTGACAGTTTACTACCAATCCATTATCCATTACCTTCCTGGCACGTGCAGACTTCAGAAAAACCTTGTCTGGGATTTGGCACTCTACCCAGTGCCTGATAAATGTTATAAATTTTATTCCTTCTCTTGTGGTGCAAAGTGGAAAAATATGGCATGCAGTTATGCCAGTATTACACTGTCCTCAGCTAGGGCTGTTTTTCACTATAAAGTCCTCCAAAAAGAACTGAAATAATTTAGTGTCTCTAAAACCACTACAACAGAAAAAGGGATAAAGAAAAGTGGCAGTTCTCTTGGAGATTTTTGCTTCTCTGAATGCACCGAAAGAGCTTATATTTCAAAAATAAAGCTTCTCTTTCTCAAAACTTAGAAATTTTGCCTTTAAATCAGTAATACGTTGTTCATTTCTGAGTAGTTTGAACATCAAAACCAGAGGTTTCTTTGAAGACACAAACTTCGTTGCAACTTTGCCATAACTATAGAAAAGCAAAAGAAACAAAGATTAAAAGATAAAAGCACGAAAATCTGGATTATAGACAGAGGTGTCACTGCCATCATCTGACTAGAATGTACATGCGCTTATTATAGGACACTTCTTACTCTGATTAGTTTGCACATTAGGTTGTTCTGGATAGAATAACCACCATATTTCTCCACGAATAAGAGTGGAACAAAACCAAAATCAATTACAATAATAAGAGCTCTACTTTAAAAAGAATAATATCCTGATGAATTTCCATAGGCTGATGCCACTCCTAGAAATTCCTTTAATGTTAATAAAAAGCGTGAAAATGTTACTCTCCATATTTTGAAAATTGCTTCTTAGCTCCTGTAAGTCACACTGCCTAAACCTTCTGCATACTGCAGTGAAATATCACAGGGCTCTCTTGTTGCCAGTTCTCAATAACAACAAGAGATTGCGAAGACTCAGCGTCTCCAGTCCATTATCTGCTATGATTGTTCCCAATGTGCAAGCATTTGCTGGGTTAAGCACTTAATATCACAGCTAGGCTCTCCAAAGTGAAATTATTTTTTTCTCTTCCTAGGAAGTCACACCATTTTATTATCAACTATTGTATAATGTCCTATATTAGATCTGATCTTCAGCAATCAACTTTAAAGCTGATGATTTATCACTTCAGCTTGTTTCTTTTCCCAGTACAATCAGTATTAGTTTGTCACTGATTTTCATAAGTCTAAAATGATAAGTGCCCCTTCCTGTAATACATGTTCCACATAAGTTTCCAATAATTTTACAAATATATATAATATATATTATATATATTATATATATAATAATATATATGATTTTACAAATACATAATTTTACAAATTATCATATTTTACTGCTTTATGCAGTTATATTTGGACAAAATAACACAAAATAATTGAGCTCAATGTAAGACATCCCAGGGTTAGTCACCTCCTGTCATTAAAACAGCTATCACTAATATCAATGCATCTGTGAAGAAGGCAATGAAAAACCGATCCCCTCTGACTTAGTGAAAATTGCAGTCACGTTAGTAGAAGGTTTGGAGAACAGGTACTCTGGAGAGTAAATACTTTTGTTCCCTGTGATCCAAAACGGGTCCACTTGTCTAACATAGTATTTTCTCCATATGTCATTGCACATTTGCAATTCTTCTCTAATTCTGATGCTGCTGAGGTGAATGACCTCTATACTCATCCATCCTGGATGGATGTTGTGTCCTGAAGATGCTCTGAAAGCATACTCACTAGTGAGGTCTCCAGAAAAAAAAAAAAAATGGGATGAAACCAGATTTAGAAGAGACTTTGTTTCTTATTTTACAGTCACTGAACAGTGAGGGCAGGAGACAGACATGCACAGACACAAACACACACACCGACAAATGTGAGAAAATGATTTTTTAGTTTCATGACCATGACACTTAGTAAGGCCATGGAAAAAACAGATTTAAAGCACTGCTGAAATTAGCATTAATTTCCACAAAATTCCACAGTTACAATCTGAGAGACTGAGAGCTAATCCTCTCAGGCTGCCCACTTTCTCTGCCATTTCTTAGGACACGAAAGATATAGCTTCAAGACCTTATTCTAAACCAGACAGAAGGTAAATTTAAACTGCATCTCCTTCGTTCTAGTAAATATACCCACTGCTGAACTTTTCTGAAAACAAATCTATTCACTTAAGAGTACAGCTCCAAAGCACTGTAAGAGATTAGCATTTCCTTCAAAGTCAACAGCTACACACCAAAGTAACTGAGCTGCAGCAAACTGACTGTTTGCTGAAATCTTGTATTACTTCCAGTTTAGCTACTAGGCTACGTCCATTCAACTTACTGATTTCTGCAGATCTCATTCTGAGGCACTTAATTTTACTTAATCCAGGATGCTAGTTTCTATGAGAATAATAAAAACAAAGTCAAAGAAGTATTTTTCCCTGGAAGTGTTTAAGGCCAGGCTGGATGGGGCTTTGAGCAACCTGCTCTAGTGAGAGGTGTCCCTGCCCATGACAGGGGGGTTGGAACTTGATGATCTTTAAGGTCCCTTCCAACTCTAACCATTCTATGATTCTATGATTCTATGATTTTTACACCTATTTTGTACCCTAAGATAAATGCTATACAGGTTATGTTAAAACACAGACAAGATTATTAAGGAAGAGGATGATCCATTCTCAAGTCTTCTGCTCCATTCCTTGAGCAAGCAGATACTCACTTTGTTTTTCTGGCATTCCACACAGGGAATCATTCATCGAGCTAAACCTGGATGTGTGTGAATCCCCTTATCACCACCAGTGCTCTAGCTTCTCTAGAACACCGTAGCATGCTCACACTCTGCGATTTGGAGCACAATACCTCTCCTCCTAAAACACGCACCTAAAATTGGTGAGATAAATTATACCCCAAAAGTGTCCCTCTCTCTCCTACAAGTGTAGATGAATGTAACTAATTCAAATGCATGTCTCTACACAGTTGAGGTTCAGAGTTATAGGAATATATAAAACAGTATGACAGTCCTAATTCTAAGATTTACCTGAAAACCCAAAAGGGAAACAAACATCAGAAAGGTAGACCATTCAACCGGAATTAAAAGAAAGGTGGAAAATTGACAACTAAGTAAATACATAACCACTCTACCACTAAAAATCATCCCAGTAGCTTCTAAACATCCTGGCTCAAAAGACAAGAATCTCTATGTAAATCTAAAAAAGATACTGCATAAAAAAAGAAAGAAATCAGGAAAGGGATATCTTAATGTAGCAAGCTTAGACTGCCTGGCACCACAGGTTCAAATGTTCTCACTGATTCAGCCACTCCAAATATTTATCAAAGGGAATAAATTGAATGTCATAAATGCAATTGTGACTAAACCTTGCAGAATGAGAGCATCATAAATAAAAAAGTAACAAAAAAGAATTCCCGTTTTCTAATTTTTGCATGAACATTAATGATCCAGTGACACCTATATTAAACAATAATGGTTTGCTCTTTGCCACTGTCTAGTATTTTTATCATTATACTGGCTCCTGTCCTCATCCCCAGACGTGTCTGCTTTTCAAAGGTGCCTTATTTCTATGAAGTGAAGTATTCTAGACAAAATTGCAATAGAAAGCAAAATACTGTCATTGGTACAAAGCCTACCAGTCAGAACAAGATTTTCATATGAAGCTCTTACAGAAAAGATTATAAAAGTGAGAAAATCATAAATAATTGAAAATGAAAAAGCAAGAAAGGATCCTATGTATGCAAGAACAGAAAATCACGAGTAATATTATGCACAGAAGGGAATGGATTAACTTTTTGTCACAGGATGTTCTCATTATCCAATATCTAGTTACAGTTGCATTCACGACATTCAATTTATTCCTTTTTATCACAGGATTAATTGGATGGCCATGGTAAAACAACAAGCTAATACAATAAAATTAACTTTTATTTTCCTTTCAGCCTCAAACAAATCACAGGTCTACCCCTTCCAGCCTTTCTTTCACATATTAGCAGGCATCCTCTTTGGGACAGAACTGTAGAAAACTCATAAAAAATCTGAGCAATTGTGCACGAGATTATTCAGAAAAAATAAACTCGTAACTCAAACCAGGATATTGAAATGTACCAAGAAAGGTAAGTATGCAGCAATAGAGGAAATCACTAAAGAAAGAAGATAAATGAACTGAAACTACTATTCTGATACCCATTTTCAAAAGCACGATCTCACATAGGACACCGTCCCACTCCAGATGTCAGCAGAAGAACTGTGTACGGAATTTAGAAAAACTGTAGAAGGGAAGAGGTTTGTTAGAGCATTCTTCTTCTCCATAACTGTACAGGGATCTAAACTTACAAATTTGATCTTTCAAATATAAAGTTGCTGTATTGCAAGCCACATAACTTCACATATTAGATGTGTCTACTATGTCCTGGTAAATTCCACAGTCTAGAAAAAAATGTTTCATTAAAATTGTTGTTCTATGAGTTGAAGCTTTGTTGAGGCTTTTGGCTCATACATAAGCATACCATTAGGGCACAGAAATGTGTGTCCTGTTTTCATTTTTCCTACGCTCAAAAAATTTGTTAAGCCTGCCTGTCATATGCTTGCTGATTAGACTCAAAAATAGCCGCAAATCAAATTTTTACCTCCACATCACAGAAACAAAAGCAAGCGTCATTTTTTCTGTGGTATGCCAGTCTACTTCAGAAACATGCCAGCTCTTACAGAGCATGGAAATTAGTAGATATAAGGAGCCAGAGTCACATTCCAGAGGCAAGCCATTTTTGTCAACTACTTAACATGTGCCTCTCTGATGACTTGCTGGCCTTACTGGTGCACTGTAGCATAAGACTTTCTTGGTGTGCATTTCGGGTGACCATGTGACTTGCTTGTGGTTTTGCCAATTGTGAGTAATGTAAGGTCATTCTAAATAAGTGCTAATAAAACCTTTATATCGCCTCACACTTGCATGAATTCTCTACCACATAGCATATTGGAGAAGTAATTTCTCAGCGCTTAAGTGACTTTTAGAAGAAATTGTTCAGATCCTCTGGATAAGCTATTTTAGGGAAGCCAGGACTAGGAGAGGTGATAAAATGGTGTTACTGAACACATTTGTGCCTCTCTAGTCTTGGGGCTGGTGGGTGCAACCCTGGCTTGTGCCAGCTGCTAATCTTTGTGCCAAAACAAGCCAGGATCAGCTTTTATGCCAGTGGACGGGAAATTGCTGTCAAAGGAACTTTTATAGTATTCCTTCTGCATACCGCGATCCCATAAACATCAAGAAGTTATCTTAGAGCCTGGATAAACATGGTGAAATCCTGTCTCCGTTGGGATTTTTGCCACACATATCAGAAGCCACAGGATTTTTAACTGCAGAGGATGTTATGTCTGTCCAGAGATTGTGAAGGTCTAGCAGGAATGCAAGGTGGGAAAACCCTACTCTTCTTAGTATGCTGAGGGATCTTTTTCGCTTCAAAGAGCTGTGCCATTCTTAGAGCTTTTATTCACTGCCAGCAGCTATCACTGCCGGGGTAAATGGCAGACACTGGCTGCAGTTCTCTAGAGCAGGCTATTTTGTTTGGTTTATTTTTAATGGAAAGCTGAAACAAGCTTCTAGCCTAAGAAGAAGAGTGAAAGTAGTGTTTGGTGCCATTGGATTGTGGGAAATTCTGAATTTTGTATATTTTCTCTTGCATTTGGGACAGCAGTCTGAAAGACAGTTTGCTACCAAGTAAATATTTTTGAATAATTTTTCTTCTGCCTTTTAGAACTTTAAAATATTAAATAAGTGGGAGAATTGAAAAAAGAATGTTTCAAAGCCCAGACATAATCCCTGCAACTTTGGGAAATATATTTTGTTCCACAGCATGAATGTTACTGTAAGACAATATAAAAATATGTGCCAAGTTTTGCTCTCATTTAACTTGGTATGAATCAGGAATATCTAAAAAAATATTGTTGGAGTTCTTAATTTATACCATTTCAGCCATGAAGAAAAAGTAGGCAATATAATTTAAAATATGTTTTCATATCATTACGATATAGTTAAGAACAGAAGAAATATTAAAATTCCTCTTTGCCAGATGGTCACTTTGACTTTAATAGGAATATTCTGTACAATGCGCGCATAAGTGTAGTATTTTAATTCTTCAAAGAAGAAAATCCAGTCATCAGTTATCATAAATATGTAGGACATTACTGGCAGTAGTGACATGTCATAAGAGTCCTTGGTTAAGACTGAAATGCAGACGTTGATGGGCCATACATTATGATGTGTCACTTAACTTTTAACAAAAGGCAGCAAGAAAATGACTGGAATTAATTTTAAAAAAATCACTACAGCCTATTTCACTTAATTTTCCAGCCTAGTGAGAGAAACCTTAAATCTATTTTCTTTAGCAGGATTATTTTTAAAAGGAGGATTGATGAAGAATTATGGTAATAAAACAACAGAGTATGTTCTAGAAGAATGGCCAAGATGAACAAGTGAAATGGCAATTCATTTCTATTTTGTTATGACAAACATTAAAGTCACACTGCTATTGATCCATAAACCAACTCATCTCATGTCAGTAACACTGAATTATTTAAATAATGTATCAGACGTTTCAAGGGGCCATGTCATCTGAAAGCTTGATTTAGTTGATGAAATTACCTGGGGGAAAAGGTGGAGCTGTGCACATCAGTGTCATGTAACAGTGTAAGAAAAGAACAGCTTTTTTGAGCCACAGCAAATGTCCATCTAGTCCTGTATCTTCAACCATTAGGCAAGTCATAAGGAAGGTGTGAGTATGTAGAAACACTTCACTGGCATATCCTTTCAACTTCTCTGGAATTTCCCTAAGCCAGAAGACTACTTCATTACAGAATAATGTTAAAGAAACATTTTTAGACTTAAGTCCAAATACTCAATCATATTGCTGAAGAACATATTTCAGGTAACTTTCAGTTAACTTTGTAATATTTCTTTTCAAATTATTTACACAGTTAAAAAAACCCAACACATTAATTGAAGATCTGATTAAACAGAGGACGTCAGCACATCATGATCTGACTGAAGGATCTGGGCTTAGTAAAATAACAGTATTAAAACATGAATACAGATGGAGGTATTATGGGTGTACATACACTGGAGCCCAAATGTCCTAGCCTATTTTAGGTTCAGTAAACTTGCAAAAGATCACATACTTACCTGAACAATGATTTAGTGTCAGAGTTTTCTCTTTAATTCCACTCCCATTGCTTTCATGGAATTTCATTTCTATTTCCTTAAAATGTTCAGTAAAATACCCACAATATTACTGTAGAAGTTGAAAATCATGTAGTATATGTTACTAATCATGTTATTGTTCTTTTTACAGGGCAGCACATAAGAATTAGGAAAGGTCAGTGCCCCATTGTGCTAGGCAGTGTGAAAACAGATGCAGAGCCCCTTGGCATACAGTCTTCACTGCTGTAATGGAGTACAATTTGAGTGACAGAAAAAAGGCAGAAAATACTCATAAAACCACAAGAGTTACATCAAAGGTCTTCCTAGTCCAGATTCTGTCTCTGACAGTAATCAAAAGTGGAGGGCCAGGAAGAGCACAAGAACAGAGCAAATACGTATGATGCTTCCTCCTAAGCATTCTTCCAGTCTTCAATTCTTAATTCTTCATTCCCAAATCAGGGACTTCACAGTTTCTGTGTTTCTGCGTACTTTAATTACTGGACAATGAGAACAAAGATAAATTCCAAGTCCCAAAATTTTCAAATCTCCAAGCTAAAATTTGGTCTTATGAACATTTATATGGATTCCTAAAAATATTTCCACATACTTTATCAAAGCCTTTGGAAGTTAACTGACATACCATCATGTATGGCACATCAGTGACTACATTTCATATGCCTGCACTTGGGAAAATATTGATTGAAAGTAACAACTCAGTGTTTTCCATGCAGAAGCACATTGCAGAGTCATTGCTGACACAGGAACTCCACATGACATGTTCTTATTCAGACTAAATTTCAGGTGTTGATTAATGAAATTAGTCAGGCTAAATGACTTTTAAATGAGGTCTATCTGCACTATATTCATTTTGAGACTTTGTGACGCTACCTAATAATGTTAATGCTTCTAGCACTTTTTTTTGGGTAGGAATAGTTTAACAGTTCCTTACTATAAACTAGAAACATTATTTTTTTTGCAAGTTAAATGGTGTTTCACATGAGATTAAATGTGGTTTTAATGTATTCAAGAGTTCCAGCCTTATCTATCCCTATATTTTTTGTTTTGTTTACACAGGTCTTTCTTTGCCTGGGGAGGTTTAGGCTGGACATTAGGAAAAATTTTTTCACTGAAAGAGTTATCAGACATTGGAATAGGCTGCCCAGGGAGGTGGTGGCGTCACCATCCCTACATGTGTTTAAAAGTTATGTAGATGTGGTGCTTAGAGACATGGTTTATTGGTGGACCTGGTAGAGTAGGGTCAATGGTTGGACTAGATGATCTTAAAGGTCTTTTCCAACCTAAATGACTGTATGATTCTATGATTCTCACATACATCTTCAGGAAATTGTATGTATTTAGGTAATATTTTTTTAAAACTATTTAATAGGCTTAACAATTTAAGTCACTGAGGTGCTTCTGAAAATGTTATTATTCAGAATAAACAGTAATTTGCATGTTGAGTGGGATTTTAGACAAAAGTAGCAGGACCTTGATTTAGCACAGAAAATGTATTATATTTTTGAAAACTCTACATGAGCATGGGAAATCACAAAAAGTCACAACTATATGGCTGCAATGTTCAGCCATATTTTATAGATTTTGTAATTTTTATCTGGACATGTTTAAAGAACTTCAAAGGGTTCTTTTGTGCTTTGATATAGATTGATAAAACATAGTATATTTGATTATCAAAGTCTAGCAAAGTCCAGTTCAGATATTCCAGTAAGATCATAGAATCATAGAATCACAGGGGTTGGAAGGGACCTCTGGAGATCATCTTGACCAACCTCCCTGCCAGAGCAGGATCACCCACAGAAGGTTGCACAGGCGGGTTTGGAATGTCTCCAGAGCTGGAGGCTCCACCACCTCTCTGGGCAGCCTGTTCCAGTGCTCTGCCACCCCCAAAGGAAAGAAGTTCCTCCTCATGTTTAGATGGAGCTTCCTATATTCAAGTCTGTGCCCATTACCTCTTGTCCTGTCACTGGGCACCACTGAAAAAAGACTGGCCCCCTCCTCCCAGCACCCTCCCTTGAAGTATTTGTAAGCATTGATGAGATGCCCCCTCAGTCTTCCCTTCTTCAGACTAAAAAGACCCAACTCCCTCGGCCTTTACTCGTAAGAAAGACGCTCCAGCCCCCTAATCATCTTTGTAGCCCTGTGCCATACCCCCTCCGGCAGTTCCCTATGCTTCTTGAAACACAGAGCCCAGAACTGGACACACAACTCCATATGTGGCCTCACCAGGCAGAGTAAAGGGAGAGGATGACCTCCCTCAACCTGCTTGCCACACTCTTTCTTGATGCACCCCAGGATGCCATTGGCCTTCTTGGCCACAAGGGCACATTGCTGGCTCATGGTCAACCTGTTGTCCATCAGGACTGCCAGGTCCCTTTCCACAGAGCTGCTTTCCAGCAGGTCAGCCCCCAACCTGTACTGGTGCATGGGGTTATTCCTCCCCAGGTGCAGGACCCTACACTTGCCCTCGTTGAATTTCATTAGGTTTCTCTCTGCCCAGCTCTCCAGCCTGTCCAGGTCTTGCTGAATGGTGGGTGGCACAGCCTTCTGGTGTGTCAGCCAGCCCTCCCAGTTTCGTGTCATCAGCAAACTTGCTGATGATACACTCTATCCCTTCAAATCCCTTCAGATCACAGAATTGCAAGAGGAAAAAAAGTTACTGATAAGAGTTTGTGAATGCATCAGAGACTGCACAGGTTTGTGCTCCTTATAAGAAGCAGTCTACAGCATAGCAAATTCATTTCCACTTGTTCCTCAGTATTCTCCACTGTTCATAAAGGTCAGAAAATAATACCGTTCATAACTAGAAGTTAGAACAGATGTGGCATACTAATCTGGAAATCACCGATTCCTGATTATGAGTACTTCTGTAACATGTCTCTTTTACTCTTGAATTTTAATAACGATTTGATTGTAAGCCTTGGAATATAGCTCAGCTGAACATTGAGATCAAATTGAAAGAGCAAAGATGTCAGAAATTGAATTGGACATAATAAATCTACAAAAGAAAAAAACATACATAAATAACGGTTCCTCCTTCTACTAAATACCCATTCTCTTCTATTGCTGCTGGCAGCCAGAGTACATATCCCCTTGCTCCTTTCAGAAACTCGCACTGGTCTGCTCTATACCTCAGGACTAAGGTAAATGCATTGAAAGTATCTCAGTGTTAAGCTCAGCTATCAAAACAGCCATTTCGTTCAGAAATAGGCTATGGGCAGATAAAATCTAGAAATTCTAACTGTCAGTTTGAAGTATGATTTTTCCCTTCTAGAATGCTATTTCAAAGCTACCGTTCATCCGTGTATATGCATGTGTAAGTATATGTCTAAGTGCACGTCTGCCTGTTTGCAGTTCAATGTACGAGCACGCATTTTAAGCCGGAGAATGCAAAGAGGGTTCTAAATAAGATAACCCCCCTGAGAGATAAATACAGTGCCACGTAACTCAGCTCTGTCTCAATAGATCTCTCCATAAATCTGCAGAAAGCAGAAGCGGCAGCATCAGCAGGGAGTAAGGGCTGTTGTGGTGCTGTCACATTTTAAAGTCAAGGACAAAGCAAGTTGTGCTAGACATGAACTTCAGTGAACGGAGAGTAAGCTACAGGTAGTCAGTGCCACTTCCACAGGCTCATTCTCCAGACTTTTCCATATTTTTGAATGGGTTATTGCTGGTCTGATTTCCAGCCTTCCGTGAACGAATGCATGAATTTCTTATGAAAACTTACATAAACTGTGGTTCAAATTTCATTGAAACTGAACTCTGCCAAGAATAACATTTCAGTGGTGCTAAAGCCTCTGATAAACTATGTATTACAACCATAACTTCTGTGCATCACAGAAGTATATTATCTCAGAGAAAAACTAGGTTTTCTGCTTTAATCAGTACTAAACCAGTGTTATAAATACAATCAGAATTATTTATTGCTTTTCAGTAGAAAGTTGCTTCTTTGATCTTCTAAAAGTTAGCCACAGTATCTGGATTTCCTTTGTAAGGTTGAAAGTCACAAAAATTATAAAATATTAGGAACTAAGTTTCAAATGCTTTTTGGAAGAAGAGACAAGGTTCCAGTACAAGAAATGCAAAGCATTTCTTATGAACCTCAGGTAATTGGATTGTAGGTTAGTGTCAGAGGGCAGCTTCAGAGCAAGTTCAAAACTAATCTAAATTTCACAAGTCTATAGTCTTGTAATCTCTTGCTTTATTGTCCATCACCGTATTTCTGTGTCTTGGAAGTTCTAAGGCAGCTAGTTCATTTGGCATTATTTCCTAAGGCACAAATCAAGATTTAGTCCAAACTTGTCAAAGCAGAAATTTTAAGACAACAATTTTCCCCATGCAGACACCCAGAATTATAGAAAATATACTCTAGCTTTTCACGAATGACAGATTTGAAAAATACAGTGGTTTTTCTACTACAGTTTGCTCTACTGTCAAAAGTTGTCCTATTACACTCAATACATAGGCAGGTGTGTTTCCTAAATAGCTTTGGAACCCACAGTCTGATTTCAACTGAAATTAAACAAAAGGACATTGATCTCAAATATTATTATGTTTCCATACGTTCTGCAGAAATAGATGGTCAAACTGAGGATTGAGACCATATAAGTTTCTGGCTGAGGGAAAAGCTGCAGAAGGAGTTCACATTTTTTAATGATACCTGAGAATCTGCACACCAGCACTTAAAAATACTCAGTTGTCGGAAATTCCCTCAGGATTTTTGTACCTTAACCATCAAGGCCAACCAACCGCAAGGCACAAGTCCATAGGAAATGGGTCTTCATTCATGCTGCAGCTCTACATGCCACTTGTTAGTTATATTACTTTTTCATTAGTCAGACACGGATTTATAGCCGGGGGTGGTGGGGTGGACTGGTGTGTAAGAAATCTTAGCCTCCCTTATTAACACAATAAAGTGCAGTGCATTTGTCTGGGATTTCTGGTACCTGATCTCCAGCCAAAGTGCCTGATGTCTGGAAGTTGTGGCCAGTATCTGCACAATTCAGTCCCAGGGTTTATCCATACAAAGTCTCATGCTACGGGTTTACTGTAGAAGTTTTGTGCTGTTACCTTATACAGCATAACACCTGTCTTTATCTACCAGTTAAGATCAGTGGGGGTGGAATTAGTTTAAGCAAAAATTCAAGTAATGAAAACACTAACTCATTCCTGATGTTCCACATACAGATTAAGCAGATAAGACAAAACATCATTCTCCACCAGTTTAGTGACTATTTGGAATGAATGGAAAAAAGGGCTATTTGAAGGTAAGTTCATCGCGAGAAGAAGATTCCATAAACAGAGGATGGTGGAGAATTCATGTACAATTACCACGTTCCACATAGTGTGTTTAGGTAGCAGAAATTAATCTATACTATATAGTGAATAGGGAGATAATGAAGCAAGCTGATAGCTGAGGAAAAGCAAATTTTCTAGTCATCTTATAAAACATTTCCATTTTGTGTCATTTATACGATTGATTCTGAGGCACTGAAACAAGTGTATTATGTACTGTGACATGACCACTTCGATCTTTATGGTTAGCTGCAGCCGCTCCTGCAACTCCAGATACAATCGGGGCAGAACTTCTAAGACGGGGTTTGAAAAGCAATACTTTTGCATCCTCCAAGGAATAATGCTCAGAAAAATTCTCCCTAATAGTGAATGACACTGACAGCCCCTGACAGTGAGCTCTCAGGTGGTCCTATTAGGCTGTGCAAAGGGTGGCACTAAGGTAGCTGGAATTTCATTCAACCAGCACAGGTGTCTCTGCCCATTATTTCCCTGCCCTTCTCAAGCTAGCACAACCAAAGTGAGCTCAGACATGCCTGTCTCTGCCAGTGCAGACATGCCCTCCTTCACCTATTTGTAATGGGATTTTAGGCAAGTTACGATCAGTAGGAAATGGGTGGAGCTGGGAAAAGGTTAGAACTTGTCTGGAATTTTTGGTGAAACATCAAGAAATTCTGATTCTTCAAAACACAGCCTTTTTGTGGAAGCATGCTGATTTTGAAACGGAAAATTCTCAAAAGGATAGGCCAGGTTGAGAGCCAAGTGTATGGCTGAAAGCAAAGACCTAAAAACCTAGATAATCCTGGAACCAATTAATGACAGTTTTTATCTGGGATTTAGGCAGTCAGCACCAGAAATCTTTGGGTTTTAACCAGATATAGCAGAGATATGAGATCCGGACTTCCATATTCCAAATGATAGTATGATCTCCAGCTGAGAGGAGGAAAGCAGTAAACGTAGTCATTATGGACTTTTGCAACACTTTAGTAGGGCAGTAAACGTAGTCATTATGGACTTTTGCAACACTTTAGTAGGACATCAAAATATTGTGTGTAAAAGCCCTGTTTAGGGTAGATAGGGTTTGGCAAGTAAATTTGCCACTATCTGAATTCACACATCAATTTTGCCACACAAAGATGCATAGGACTTTAGCAGTTTTTAAAGCTACTGCAGCTCTAACCTCTACTGTGAGTTGTTCGAGAACAGAGGCCACCTTCTCTCAGATTAGGTATTCGAATCTGTCTGACTTGGCATGAGATGTTGGGCAGCCAGAATTTTTGTCTATGGACATACCTACAGAAAATATACATGTATCCTATTATCACCAGGATTTTATTCTTCACAGTAATATTCTAAAAAAACCCCAAACCAACAACAAAACAAACAAACAAAAAACCCACCAAAATTTAAAGTAGTTAATTGTGAAGTGTATGGGAAAAAATGCTCTAAATTCAATCTTGTTTTCTAATTCCTAACTAGAACTTTCAGCAGTAGTTTCCTATTTAATTTGCAACATTCTCCTGTTAGTTATGCTATTGATATTTCAGTGAGACTATCAATATTTAATTGATATCAACAAACAGATCAATTGAAAACAGATGTCATAGCTATAGATCCCAATAACTCATATAAAATATTTGTTCTCTAGGCCAGCTTTGTATGACCCTAGATAAAGCCCAGCATTTTCGTATGACCTATTTAGTTCCTCTGTTGCTGACACACTATGGTATTCTGGAACCCATAATAGTTAGGAAAGATAGACAGCTGTGCCATATTTAAACAGATGAGAAGCAGGATTAAAATGGAACATTAACAAACAGGATTTTTAAACTTACTAAATTAAGTAGGAAAGGCATTCATTATACCCTCTTTCTCCTTATCAGTCTGATGTTTTTGTTAATATGCCTTTGCGTGTAATATTATCATTCTGAAGTATTTTTTGATTGTCTTTTGTCTAGCTCCTTAATTTTATTACTTCTTTAAAACCTATGTCGTGGGTTTGGGCTGGATCAGCCCAAGCAAGCCGAGCGACAGATGTTCCCTCTCTCCTGCCGAGCAGGAGAGAGAGAAGAAGAGAGACTAGTTTAGTAAGAACTAAACTACTTTAATGAAATATAAAGAATGAAATAACAAAAGAAAATAATGAAATATATACAAAACCGTATCAAGCTCCCAGAATGACAATCACGTCACCAGCAGGCACTGGGAAGTCCCAGACCAGACTCAGCGACGGAAGGGAACTGGATCCAGGAATACATGGGTCAGGATCAAAGGCAGACGAACCGATGGAGTCCTCCTCGGATGCCGGCCATTGAAGAAGGAAAGCAAGAGTCCCAGCAAGAGCAAAAGCCCAAGCAAGTCGGAGAAGAAGGTGAAGCCGTAAAACGGGAAACGGATAAAACCGGAACAACTTAAACAATGGAACCACGGAACAACGGAACGGAACGCTGAGCCTTTGATCCCTCAGCTTTTATACTGAGCATGATGCAGATGGGATGGAATACACTGTTTGGTCAGTTTTGGGTCACCTGTGCTGTCTGCTCCTCCCCACAGATGGGACCCCTCTGCGCCTCTCTGCTTCCAACCCTCCAACAGGGCAAATAACAAGGTGTCTGGCCTTGGTCGTTATCGCAGTAAGTCCAAGCAAGGGCCTCTCTGCATACCGTGCCTTGGCATCAGCTATAAACAGGGGTCTTATCACTCTGAGAAAGAGCAGTTTTCTGCACAATATGCTGTTAATTTCAGCAGTTAGAAGAGGCCTAGTTAGAAAGCAGAGTTACTGAACAAAATTGGTCCTGTTTTACCTCAAACCAGGACATTCTACAATGGTGAATTTCATATTAAAAAATAGAGTAAAGGGTAATGTCCAAGAGAGCAAAAGTTCTTACAGTAACAGGTCGTATTATTGTCAGTAAAAATCTTGTCCAAAACACCATCACCTGTCATGCATATCCATTGGCAAGCTTCACATTTCTGAGCTCTATTTGTTGTACAATATCCTATAATTTTAAGGAAATTTAGGAAGGGAAATAATTTAGATTCAAATTGAAGATACAAATATGAAGCACAATGTCAATGAGTATTAGCTTTTTAGGAGAAAAAAAAATCACATAGATTTAAGTATAAGCTTAAAGACTTTACTGTAAAGACCACATACAGGACTGAATCATTTCAGTTATTCAGTAAAGAGAGAGCTAATGTAGAAAGTTTATACCCAGAATTATACTGAAAGGCTACGCTTAGGGCCAACAGGTTTACCTGCCTAAATGGAAAAGTAGAAAAACAATGTTTTACAGGTCTAGTCTAGTCTACATGTTTTTGCTGGATTGAGTTCTTAGGAGAAAAAATCAACTTTTAGTGTTTATTTTCAAATACAAATTTATGACCAAGATGAATTTTCTACCAGAGCAACGTATAACAATGCACTAGAGTATGTTTGGAGCAAAAAGTACATCAAAAGGTATATGCATCCCTGTATGTGTGTGTACTGAAGTCTGGGTTCCTCCATTTTAAAATTAATCCTAGTTATGGATAAAATTTAAATAGTTTCTTTGAATTTCTCAGAAAAAAACGTTGTCTTAAAATATAAGACCACTCTCCAATAATCTCTTGATTTGGAAATCAAAATAGTAACAAAGATAAGCAACGTAAGAGGGTATAACCACACCAACAGTATGAAAGCAAAGTGGTATAAAGTACAAGTCTGTGAAAAAGATCACGGATTTGATCACCTTTCTCTAGAAAATTCTTTCTGTTGAAAAATGAACATTTTTTCACATATATTTATGTGATGCTATCATATTTTATACTCTTTTAATTTCTGCTGTAGTTTACTGTTCCACTAAAACACAGTGCAACTGAGATTCAGCCTTATAATTATTTTTAAAAGTACATTGTTGTAATTTTGTAACTATTTTAAAACTGCATGCAATTTTAAAAAAAGATCCATTATATAAACTATCATTTTAACAGTATTTTTGCTAACAGAGCACACTGAAAATAGATCCCCTTATTTTCTTTCCATAAACAGATAATCTGTTAGTAACTTGCAGAGGTCAATTCAAATTTTTCTGATAAAATAATTTATTATGTAGTGGAACAGTGTGCTGCTAATAATTTCAGATCATTGAAAGCAAATGGGAAAAAAATAATAAGGCCTAAAGTCTAAAGCCCTGGAGCTGGAGCCAAAAGTACTTTGGCCAATTTAATTAACTACTGTGTATATTGGTTCTACAACTTCATCTGAACCCTTTGCAAGCCCTTTGCCAGGTGGCTAATGACAGAAAAAAAGGTCCAGATACAATATATCAAGGGCCCCTCACAACAAATAAATAAACTTAGCTGAAGTCCACCCTAAAATGTAGGACATCTAAATGCAACTTCTTTATATGGCCTTCACATGCCACATCATGAATATAGTTATGTGTAAGAATTTTTTCAGAATATGAACAAAATACACATACACAAACACATAACGGCAACTGAATAGTAAAATATGTGCTTTTACTTTAAGAACCCCTTCTTAGAACTCTGGCAGTGGAGCTCTAGTCCAAGACACCACAGAATATCCCACAGGTATGTGTTTCATGATGACAGTAATTCATTTATCCACTAATGTACACTTGTAAATTGGACACAACAGGACTTACACTGCCTCTTTTCAGATCTGTTTCTACCCCCAAAGGGATTTTTGCTAAATCCTAGCTAGAGGCATCACTCTTGCTACTGAATTAACTTTATTCCAGAGACAGGTAAGGAGGCAAGGCCCACAAAATTACATGTGGCTCTTTCTAATGGCCTCCAGCTGTATATAGCACCCAGTATAATCTCACACCATGTTTGTTTGGTGTCTTCAAATGACTCCTCGGCTGAAGAGCACAAAGGAACCTGGGAGAGTTGAACGGGCTGACACTCAATACCAGCATTTAATCTGTCCTTTCCCTTTATTCGCTGGCAAAAGGAGACACCATCCCACCTCCCAAGCCAGACTGAAACTGCTCATGGGGCCTCTCAGTATTTCTTGAGGAATCGAGTAGGCAGCCTATGCAAATGAAACCTATTACTGCAATCTTCCTTCTCCACCAGCACAGGGAGTGATTTATTTTCTGCAAGTTCTGATGAAACAGCTTACATGAATATGTGAAAATGGAGTAAGCAATATTACTACGGATTGACCAACAAATTCCGTTTGTGAGCCTGACCTTAAGACATTTAAAATTAACATCAGATGATCATCATTACATTTAATCAATCATTATGTCTAATCAAACATGTATGTATCAAAGCAGAACAGGACAGAGCTAATTGGCAACAAGGGTAATTGGCACCATGAATATACCCCTCAGAGAACAGAAATGATAACGTGGACTGTTCACTCCCTGTGACTACAGAAATGCTGATGAGTAACATTCTCTTCCCACGTTTTTGTCTCTGAAAGTACTGCATTCAATTCATCCAAGAAAATGCATGTTTTGTTTCTTTTTATTTTGTTTTGTTGTAGTTCCTCAGAAAAGAAACAGGAACAGTGTTACTTCTGTCTACCTTCTGTCAAAGTATGATTACTCCTAATGGTATTTTTTCTACCGTATTCTGAAGTTACTTCAGTGACAGGGCTCCTTCCAGCAGAAATAATCCCACTGCTTGAATAGGCCACCTAGTCTACACCTTTCTACATTTCAGTTGAATCTTAACGTTCTTACTTATTTTATTGCCTTTAGCATCACCATAAATATGCTGCACAAGCTCTGTTTCTTTCTCATGACTACATGTCTCATTTGCAGACTAACATATTCCGTACAAGTACTGTTCATGCAAGCTATGCCTGTTTATTATTACATTTTTGCTTCTTTCCTAAGTCACTTCCTAAATTTCCTATATGGCTCTGCATGTGTTTGCATTTAAACACATACTGCAGTATAAATATATGTATTGTGTGGGGGAGACAAAGAGAAAAAAAATGTGCATGAGAGTTCTGTTTCTCCAGTTCTATGCTGACGCTTTTTCTAGGCAGAAGTGCCCAGAAATAAGCACATTTCCAGCACTGGAAATTTCCTAAATTTATTTCAAGAAATGGAACATTATTAGGAGACTGTTTTCCAAAATAGGTGGCAAAGAGTAAGCTTAACCAACAGTAATGATATTTTAATAGTAAGTATACACAGATCATTAAGGTTCAGCTTCAAAAGTCCAGGGCATTAAGTTAATTCTTGGTGAAGGTTTATCAGGTGACTCTGGCCTGCTGCCTTCACTTTCCAGAGGTGGCTCTCCAACCCCCTCACCCTCTAAGCTCAGGTGTTTGCTGCTCACACGTCTTAATCTCACAGCCACCTGTAAGGGGCTGTTCTTACACAGCCCTTCCTGATATTCCCAGTTTGATACCTTCTTCCCACGTGCAATCTTTAACAGCTAAATAGATACGCCTGGCCACAAGGCAAGATGATGCATTCATGTTTTAGCTGGTAAATATACATGCCTGCTGCAAATGCTAACTTTGTAGTGGTGGAAGAGCACATAGAATCATAGAATGGTTTGGGTTGGAAGGGACCTTTAACGGTCATCTAGTCCAACCTCCCCTGCAATGAGCAGGGACATCTTCACCTAGTTCAGGTTGCTCAGAGCCCCATACAACCTGACCTGGAATGTTTCCAGGGACGGGGAATCTACCACCTCTCTGGGAAAACTGTTGCAGTGTTTCACCACCCTCAGTGTAAAAAATGTCCTTATATCTAGTGTAAATCTTCCCTCTTTTAGTTTAAAGCCATTACCCCTTGTCCTATTGCAACATGCCCCACCAAAAAAAGTTTGTCTCCATCTTTCTTATAAGCCCCCTTTAAGTACTGAAAGGCCACAATAAGGTCTCCCCAGAGCCTTCTCTTCTCCAGGCTGGATATATAGGAAAGGTAATACATAGGGGGTGTGTATGTGTGTGTGTGTGTGTATATATATATATGGTATATAGGAAAGGGAAGTAATTACTCAAGGGCAGTGTAAGTGACCGGCATATGCACAACAGCAGTCCAAAACCAGACTCCAGCTCCTACAGCAACCAGGACTGCAGCATATTCCAGTTCCCCCTGCCCCTCCAACTTCCCCAGCTATCCAGTCCATTTTCAAAATCTTTTAGATGGTATTTTTTCCAATGGCTAGTCACTGCTTCAAATGCATATCTTATTTCCTATTCGTTTTGTGGCAGTTTCTCATCTTCACTTTTCCATCCTACCTTTCTAAATTAGCATCCTTTGTTACTCTTTTTTCCTCTTTAGAGATACATAACAAATTATACTTGCCTTAAGTTTGTTTTGTACTCAAAAAATCAATGGGCAAAAACAAAGAGGGGGAAGATGGCCAGGAGAAGTTCACATCAGTTTGAAACTTCAGACAAAACACAAGGTTCACCTACTCAACACTGCATCATGCACCTATTGTGCTTTCTGTCTTTAGAGGCCCTCTAGCAGCATACAGTGAAGCACCTCAAAAAGAAAAAGATCATTTTCATATAAATAGTTGATGAGGGCCTTATTCCTTTAGCATGTACTGCTCAGAGTTTTATCTGTCCATCTGCATGATTAAGTCACGGCTCTTGGGACGATAATACTCCTGAATATGTGCTGCAGCACATTGAGTTGGGATATGCATTTTGTTGAACCGTGACAGCTGATCGTGCTGCTGCTTCTGACAAGCACCGAGACCTCTGGGCTGACAGCGAGAGAACAAGGGAGGAGGTAAGACAGTTTGGAAAACCTCTGCAGTAGTGACCATGCCCTTGGATGAGTCTGTGAATGTAATGTGGGACAGGTGCCTATGCCCCATCAACCTCACTGGCAGAAGAGGACAAAGTAGATACAGCCATTGTACTGTACAGGCTTTTCCTATACCCTTCTTGTGGGAAGAGGTAGGGAAAAGCTACACTTCTGAACCCTGTCATCAACTCTTAGGCACACAGGAATATAAAAAATCAAACCAAACAATTCTGCTCTGATTATGTTATGGCCTTTCATTGACCACACAGATCCTGCAAAACAAGTCCCTCAAACATTTGTGTGACTCTAAAATACAAATATAAAAATTAATGTATTTCTATTTTCCTTTTATAATTTGACAGCTGAGATGAGAGAGGTTAGGAACAAGCCTCTCACATTACCTCCGCATTATTTCGGGCATTTAGGGCTTCTTTGTTTTCCAATACTCTATTTAGAGATCCCAGTCCATACTCATGGGATAAGCCTTATTGACACAATGCTCTGCTTCTATTTTGAAAAGCAAAGTACAATTAGAACTAACACAGCTCAGGCTTTCTCACCTAGTAATCCTTCCTCCTGATGGGTATTTCAAACTCTGATCCTCTTGCTGAGTAAAAGAACTAGAATTTACAATTAATATAAAGAATTAATTAACATTTGTGAGAGAATAAATAGTCCCCCTTTCTCCTAAGAAGAACTTTCTCTTGTACAGTAACAAAATGCAACCATAAAAATCCGTATCAAATGGAAATTGCCTTTATTCATCATTTACTCAAATCTCTTTCAAGTGCTAGCTTTCTTATTAGATTTTTTTTCTGGAGGAAAATATACTATTTCATGTAGTTCATTAGACCTTTTCTTGCAAAGACAATGCAAAATGTGGCAGATTTTACTTTCTACATGCTTATTTCTTCACAAAAAAATCTTTTATATTTTACACACAGAAGTTTCATAATAGACATTTTCTTAACATTTAGAAACTTCAAAGGATCACTATTTTATTCCTACTTTAACATCTATTTTACTTTTTTTTCCTAATACTTATTAATGTGCAGAATATGACTGACTGACTGCTGCAAAAAGAGAACTGCTGTTTATTCTTCCAGAGCAGCACAAGCTGCTTTTCTCATTCTTACTGTGAACTGCTTTGAACATCATTTCCATTGAGTACGCCAACTTTTCATATTTTGTGAGCCAAGGCCTCCTAATTTCATAGCCAGCTTGCATCACCATGCAAGTTCAATTTCTATTTTATACCTTAAGGATTACAGTGATGAAATCTGACTCTGTTACCTTAGGGCTAAAAAGACTGAAGTTTTGATCAATGATCACTGTCAGCTTTAGCACACATTTTCTTTAATCCTGCTTAGCATGCTGGAGCCGTTAGGATTGTTTTTGCTGTAGTTAATTTGGGGTTTTGGACTGGAAACAATCCTTAATTTAATCATAAAAGTTTGTTCATGTCAACCACATTTTTGGATCAGTTGAAGTTTCATTAAATATGCTGTGTGTTCAGCCATGTTTTGAGACTTATATGACGCTGCCTAACATTCATAGAGCAATTATTATGACTGTCAATTTTCTCTCAAGGTCCTCGAACAACACACCTTTGAATATATCAAATGCAAGACATTTCTTTTAAACAAAAATAAGCTAAATGACAATACTGCACGAAATCATAAGATGTGGAAATAAATGTAGTGGAAAATGGAAAATCATCTCTAATTGATCCTGCATTCCCAATTTATCCACCTCCCCTACTGCATTCCCTATGCTCTCAAACACATGATGATATATACAAGGAGGAATCTACTATGTGATCAGTCCTTGTGGTTAATGAAGCAGAAGATAAGCAGAGTATCATACTCGGAGCTTGCTCTGTGCTAGTACCTTTTTGTCAACAGAGCTGTTTCACTCTCATCCTGACTTATAGATCATACTGATATATTGGATATCACCACTTTTACCAACTTCTGACAAACCATTAAGTGGTTTAGCAATGCAAAGTAAAACCTTTTGAGGACCTGAGTAAGGTTACGAAACTAATTCCTGCAATGGGGATTTTATTTAACTTAAAATGAGAGACCAGTTCCCACCACTTAACACCCATATTCAGCAGGTTGTGAGATTTAGTTACCTGCTAATCAAGAATCCTGACACGGTACTGATTACTTCGTAGTATTTCTTACTGAGGTTTTAGCTGTGTTTACAAGGACTACACTGTTATTCACTTTAAAATACCTTTGCTCCCTTAAAGGGACAACGCCCCTTTATTAACTTACCAACTACTGTACATAATTATTTCTAGGCAGAATTTACCTTTATTAAGGGAGCCCATGCAAAATATCCATACTGCAAGACTCCACAAGGTTGGCAGTTGATTGAGCTGGCAGACACTCAAGCCAGTTACATATCTCACAGGTAAAGAGCACATACCAGCTTCAGTTCTGCCACAGTAGAAGGGAGAGTTGAAGAAAGGCTTAAAAAAATAAAGAAAAAACTGAAAATTAAAAAAATAAAAGGTAGGTAAAAATGGGTATGTTGTTCCAATGACCCATGAAACTAGCATGAAAGAACAACACATTCTTCTAAAAGAGACATATTTACTTAGAACGCTAAAGTAGCCTGGGACATGACCCCAGGTTCAGGGACAGCTGTCTTCCCTCCAGTGATTTCTACCACCTCACACCCCTTAAAATAGTTCAGCTCCTGTGTTTTCATTAAATTGCTTAAGCTTTATCACAGACATCGATTTCTTCCACATATTGTAATTTGAGTATGACCTTACTAGAGCAATGTAATAAGCGACAATACAAATGTGCATGCAATTCTCTAGTTTTGGATGGATGTTGATTTCCTATTAATAATGTTATGTAAGTGGGCATCAGTTTGCAGACCACTGTGATATTTGGATGTTTTATCTTTGCAGATAAAACATGTGAAGAATTTTAATTTTCGAAAACCCAGTATATAATTCCATGCATCTCTGAAAATATATCCTGTGTCCTTTTAGTTGCACACAATTATGTATTGTACTTACTTTTTTTTTTTTAATTACAGCTGTATTTAGAAGTACTTAGACTGCAATGCTACAGAGCTTGCATAAATAAATAACTTGGAGCCAGACATTCACATTATTGTCTGAGATTTACAGAATCTGAAAATTTTTTCCCACGTCTACCTTTGTAAGCATGTACACAGTTCCTTAATATCAAACCTTAGGCTATACAAGCATGTACATGTAGTTAATATTATTTTTACTCCATAATTTCTGCCTGTTCACTAATCTGGAAACAACAGAGGTCATTTAAATCCTTACCTGATTAACGATCCTGATTAAAGATTAGTAGAAGCTTTGGTATTCTACACTTGGAAAAGCTTCATTACCCCAAGAAACTATATGCCCCATTCTTTGGTCCTCTACTTTCTGGGAATCCAATATTTTTATCCTATTTCATCATAAGAACAGGTATGAGGGATACAAGACAGTTACATTACTTTTCTATTCTTCCTTAAACAGACTAGCGTATGATTTATTATTAAAATATAGTTGTACACCACATCACATTCTATTCGGTTTTAAGTACGACATGTTTAAGAAAGGTTTAGGAGATTATGCAGTTCAAGATACCATTCACACAGAGGAAAATTCTAAAATGTTATCACTGCCAGGAAGAACTTTGTTCATTTTGCATTATGCATAACTTTCTTCTGCTGTCTGACTTATAACCACATCATTTAAACATCCTCCCATAGACTCTTTTTTGTCATACTTAACCTGCAGCCGTGGTGACACTATTGCACTCCCATTAAAAAGGGGACAAATAAGTTTGATCTCAATGAAGCACAAGTTTCTACAAGAATATTAAGCAGTACGCAAAGTCTCTGGTCTAGAAATTGCTTCCAAGTTAAAGACACAGAAAAGAAATAATGCATACTGAAAATAAATAATCTTTTACCCAATTATTTGATGAAACTGAAATAACATTTAAAATACTCTTCAACGTTAGTGGGAGCAAGAAGTCAATATTACAGCAAGGAGTCTTACAAATTGTATTTAATTGCGTGTTTAGGCAAATAGATTCTAATAGCCTTTTTAAATGTTAGTTCCAATAAAGGTAATCTTGTAGCAGCAAAATGAGCTTATTGCCTGTGGGCTGATCTATAAATTTATGTACATATGAACAAGTGTGTATTTATTGACTCACATTTGTGTCCTCTCAGGACTGAGATATTAGTTTCTAATATCGATTGACTAATTTTCTCTTAGCTTAAGTACTCTCTGAGACTATCTCACAAACACGGGCCTTCCAAAAGCAGGCAAGAACCAAGACATAATGTATTTTTCCCAGGACTATACTTCATGCGAATTCACAGATGGCTGGTTTATGGCATATGGCCGCTCATTGGGTAAATATGATGTTCCACAGGTGTGAATGGACGTAGTGCCAGAACTTACGCACCTTCTATCTACCACCGTACGGAATAATGTGGGAGCTGCAGAACACAGCTCCGGCCAGCGGGGTGATGAAAGAGGACTGGTGAGGGTCAGGGGAGGATGTGGGAGTGGCAGGGTGCACAGCTCAAAAGGATTTTGGACAGGCCAAAACAGGATGATCATGCTGCGTGCTTGAGAGCGTGTGAAGGTCAGGCTGGAAAACCACCTGAAGGATGAGTGGAACATGTGACCGCGACCCAAGACAGCCACGATAACGAGAGTGATGTAAAACACCCTGTTTCGCCTCATAATCTGGGATCCTGATCTGTAAGCATGAAAACCAGCGTGCGTGGAAATAAATGAGAGAGAGCTTGCTTGCTTGCTGTCTTGCTTTCTTGCTGCTATCAAAGCTGAAGGAGTCTGTCTATTTCTTTCATCGCTGCAGATTAACTTCAAACTGTTGATTCTGATCTATTGTCTTTTAAATGGCCAAGGCATGTGTACTTGACATATGCCTTAGCAAAGACAAACCCAGGCTATGGAGCTATAGTAACAAAAAAGAGGGGAACCCCACATTTGGACCCAGCTGCTGCCCCATGGATACAGACAGTCCAGTGTTTTTCCTCAGTTTGCAAACATTAAAGCCTAAAAGTTATTTTCCTAACTAAGGTTTTGAAGAAGGCTGTAAAACCAGCCAGTAGATGAACAGGAAAAAATTTGCTGGTTTGGTTCATGTTTTGATTGGAAACCTTCTGACTGGTGAGTGAGAGAGGAGTTGCCGCGCTGCATCACAATTCCTACAATGCGTCACTTACATGCCCGAACTAAACCATCACAAATGTACACCAAAGATAAGGTATACTCCTGCACCTCTAGTCATTTTTTTGTGGTACTTAAATCCTTCAAATCACAATGCAAATGGAAGGATTTCTTCACAATCTCTCCAAAGCCACTCCTTAGCAACATTTGCCTATATACATAGGTAGTTTACTTGAGACTGTTATAGAGGCTAAATTCTATCACATCTGATTGTCTTTTCTTCACCCGTTGTCCCTTATTTCTTTCATTTTTGATATCTAAACCTCCCTCAAGAGTTCCTACCCCTTAGCAGGTCTTCACCTGCAGGAGACAGCACTTTGTTTCATAATCAAACAGGCCTTGTGTGTTTTACATGCTTAATTCTTTTCTATTGCTCCAAGATTCACTCAAGCATATAATGCAGAAGGATAACACATGCTGAAACCTACTTCAGCTGTGCATGTTGTCCTATTTTATATTACTCCTATACCAGTATTTATCTTGGCATTAAAGGAAGGACTGAGACACTCTTACACTTACATGTGTAAGACCACACACACAAATTTGGGACCTTATGCTATCTGTAAATGCAGATATTTAGGTGTCTATACATATATACCTACATACATATATGTATATACACATATATAGATAGAGGAGTCATATGGATGTAGATCAAGTGGTGCTGAGCTTGCACAGTAGCAGCCCACACACTGAAAATCAAAAGGACTTTTCTCTACCATTCTGCTGCTTTCACTAAAACAAGCCTATGTGCTTTCGAAGGTAGTCAGCAACACTAAAATGAATCATGAAGTTACAGTGTCCTGTAACTAATGCCCTATGTTTTCCAAGGCAAAGGTTCATTGCAGGGAATGAATATAACTATGTGGATCAGGGAAGAGGGGATAGTAAGAGAGAAAAGAGAAGTTGCCAGTAAGAAAAGTCTGGCAAAGTAGAAGAAAGGATGACTGCGTTAAGAAGTGGAAGAGGAAGAGAGAGAAGCCTTGACAAAAAAGCAAAGGTACTAGGGATATGAGATGAACTTTTGTTCAGCATGTTCAGCATGCTGTCAGTTCTCTGACAGCAACAGAGAAAAGATGATGGAAGAGTGAAAGTCCAGGAAGGAAATTAAACTACTGCCAAAAGAAGGATGGGATTCATATAATTTAAAAAATCCCTTTGTAGTTTTTTCCTTTTTCTAAAATTACTTTGGGATCACAACTGCACACTTCATCCATCAGATGTTCAGGCCCTAAACATAACAAAAATTCATTAAAACAAATACTCTGTTAGAGTACTGATTGCCTACAGCCATAGGTTAATGAGTATCTTTCTAACTGGTGAGTCCTGCATGTAAATGAGGAATGTGGATCTCAAAAGGTTACAATTCTGGTCCAGCTGAATAATGAGCATGTTACCAGTATGTTGTGAGATACTTTAACAGACAAAAAAGGATTTTCCTTTTCTGAGAGCACAATTCTAAATAAGAAATATCATTTTGCTAATAAAATAGCAAAGATCATGACCATGAAATTAATCCTCTTCAAGAAAACAATATTAGTCAGCTAAATTGCTGTGGGATGAAGCTCCATCTTTAACACAGGCATACAATTTTCATTTTTAGCAGCAGTTGCTAGGATCCACTTCTGTTTCCTAGCAACATAATTCTAACCTACTTTTCTAGTGCATCTCTTACAATGAACAAAAAGCCTTCTCAGAAGCAAATCTTTAGCTCTTCTATCAATACAAGCATATGCATGTAATAGTAAATTGAATACCTTTCTGGAGGAGTTATTGAAAATTCATTATTTTTCCAGAAATTAAGTGCAATGAATGGAAAAATGGTAATGAACTGTCCCTGAAGAACTACAAATTTTCAATGTCCAGTGTCCTTGTAATTCAGGATTTACTATAATCTCCTGAAAAAAAAATAAATTTTGTTCCTAATGGAAAAATACATTGTTTCAGGGGGAAGTTTACTGGAGAATTTGATAATGGGATCTAATGAAATCATGACTTCTTAAAATAGAGAGTATTCCTTTTTTGATTGCATTGGGATCCTTGGAGTGCAATATATTGGATATCAAAGAATATAACACTTGGGCACATTTAGAAGTCTTATAAAGAGCCCTTCTTAAAACTTTGCAAGAAATGACATGTGTAAAGGGAACAAACTATACTCACCATTTCCCATACCATTCTCATAACCATTGTTTAGATATCATCTTAGTAAAATTAAAATCCTCTCTCTTTTTTTTCAGAAGCAGAGAGCTTCTGTCCTGTAGCTAATTAAGCAAGAATTACAAAACACCAGAATTACGTTATTTGCATGTTCATGGTTTTTCATTTTCACTTCTCATCAAAAGCACTAAATGATCCAATATCATAACCAAATCACATCCTACAGCACAATAGGAGCATCACAGAGTTCTTTTGATATCAGTCTGCAGTGGGAAAACTTTGGGTATCTTCCTTCTGAGAGTTTGTAAACAAACCTTGCGTGCCACATGTAATTTAGAGAAATCAATCTATGAATGTCATTTCTTTTCCAGCAGGCATTCCCATAACCTGTCAGCAAGACACACACTTTAAATTCAGAATAACTCAGCAGGCTTAATCAATATGGGATTCAAAAGGAACACTAGAGCATTTTAAACATAAATCAATGCATACCTTGTCAAGCTAATACTGACATACCACAGAAGGCATAGGGAAGACCAGGGACATTAACCAGATGGGTGACACAAGGAAGCAATGCTGACATGTCCAAATTCTAAAGCGTTTTTTCTACTTCTAAAGAAACAAACAAACAAACAAAACCCATGTGTAGATTAATAAATACGCATGATGTCAGTCCTGTTCTGATTTATCAGTTCTTAGTATAAAGTTGATTATTGATTTCTTAGTAAAAATATAAAGTTCTACTAATGCTGGAAGACATTATTCAAAATTGATGTGTTATGTGCTATTAAAATCATTGGTTTGTGTCTTCGTACTTAAATACTGAAAATATAAATAATACCACATGATATGTGACATCATGTAAAACAAGCAAAGTGTACAGCTCATCAGCAACATAGAAACCAATTTTTTTTTCCACACACTGTTGATTGAAACCTTTGTAAAGTTCTAACACTGCTCTGATACATTGGTAATTTAATTGCAACTAATGATAAATGATCAGCTTTAATATTTATAGAAAACTCTCGTGATTTATTTAAAATTTGTTTCAATTGGAAAAATGTTCTTGGTGTAATTACATAGGTAATAGACTACTTTAGTAACTCTTCTAAAGATATCCACAAATTTACAATCATGACAATGCACCTGTGTTGAATAAGAAGCTAGCACATGCTTGCAAATGATATATTATTACTGATAAACAGAAGAACTCATGATTGTAACACAGATATCTGACAACTGACTTGTTTGGTAGGCACCATGTGGTATTTAACACATTAAGACATCTTTCCTGGATATAAACTCTCATTCCTGAAATACTACTGAGATGAGATGTAGCATCATAGTATACAACTATAGATGTAAAATTCCTGCTGAAGTATTACCCCAGAAGCCAACATTGCTATTTCAACACACTTTCAGATGTCCCACTGATAAAGCAATGGTACTTCAGCAGAGGTTTAAAGCATATGTAATTGCTGCAGTGGAAGGACTGTGGCATCTGCAATTCAGTGACGTTCTTTTAGGTAAAGGTATACCGATAAGATGGTAATTGTATGAAGGTTAATACAGTAAATTATTCTGAGAAATTCTACAAACATGTAACCAACAAGGAAGTATTAAACAGCAGTGTAACTGCATAGATAAAAAAAAAAAAAGAGTTTGAAGTTTGAGAAATGTTTAGTGTAGCTCTCAAACTTTATTAGGTAAGTCAGTTGTATTTTGTAAATCATCACAAACCCACACGGAGGAATGTGAGGAGCCACTGCCTTTTCAATGTTGATTTTTATGTTATGAAATACAGAAAAAACAATAAACGGTAAGGAGACAGACAGGAATATCAAAATAAGGGAAACTTCAAAAGAACAGAGATGCCTAATTGCCTTCCAAAGCAAACACCTGAAGATTAAATGAAATGCCTTTGTAATACATGCCAAGTCTTGTCACAGAATCCAACATCTTTTATCCTTAATGTTGTCCACAGGAAAAGACTAAAATATCTGGGACCTGCACTAAGAAAAAAAACACAACACTGCTTTCACAGTTGTGTTACTGAGCACTTGAGGAAACATGAAAATGGGTTGACTTTCAAAAACATCTCAGAGACAGAAAGGCATGGGGAAAGGTCCTGCTCAGAAGAGATCCGAGGGAGTTCATTTTTCCTTAAGCTGATGTTAAACATAAGAATAGTCATGGATCTTTTGTTGTAGAAACGGGGATGTGGCTTGCAAGGGGAGAGAAACAGCGGGCAGTCTCAGAAAGCTCACTATTAGGAGACTTATGCCTGAGTTAAAAATCTGTCGAGGAAACTGAATAACAGTCAATATATAATATTTGAAATCAAACATCTGAAGTCAGAAAGTCAATAGAACATACACAATTTTTTTCCTACCATGACAATGATATCTTCATTACAGCGTAACATTTGTCTTATATCCAGTGATTTCCACACAACACTACAGACTTGAAATCAAATTTGAGGATATGCAGGTTGACTTGGAGCACTGAGTCCTCTAAGTGTCTTCTGACAGAAAATTTCATCCATAAGTTTCAAACGTCAAGTCCAGCATCTGGGAATAAGTTGTCGAGACAAGGGGTTGATTTATGAAAATAACTCATATCATACCATTTTGCATTATAGAATCTTGGCACACTGAATTATCTCATCACTATTAATGCTAAGGAAGCCAGATACCTACACCTATAGTATCTTTGCAGTGTTACAAACCCCTTGTTATTTAATACATGTTTGAACGTTTCTGTCCAAAGCTTCCTACTTGAGTATATTCATTGTTGGTAGATTTTAATTAATATTGTAATAATCCCATACACTTACACTTCTCATATGAAGTATCTTTACCGATGTACACGTTCCTTTTTAAGTCAGTGGGCTCACTGGCATAAGAATAAAAATGATTTTATTTCATATATGACTGTCATATGAGGTCACACATATTTCATATTTCTAGGAAAAAACCCAGGAAATTCACTGATCAAAAGACAGCGCTGCTGGAACTGTAGGAGTAACAACGCTATAGCGGGATCTAACAAGATAATTTTTGACACTCTGAGATCATTATTGCTATGGTAACACTTGCAACATTTTATTTCTGTAAAATCTTTCTCTGAAGAAATGAGCTTGCACAAATACAATTTAAGGAAAATACATGCATGTGCACCCACACAATTGAAAACTAAATGCAGCCTGAACAAAGACTCTTTGGGCTTTAATTAAAGAGAGCACTTTGAGATATATCCTCATCAACACATGCAATTTCAGATATTCTAGGAAGAATTTCACTGTCATTTAGCATTGATTATGCTTAAACTAGGCATAAAGAAAAAGCATATAAAAACTGTTTATAAGTGTAAATTCTATTGACGAAAAATAGATAGCTATTTTTCCTCTTACTAAGTTCAGGGCTTGCAACAACATGACTCAGCTTAGTAGGATGGCAATTAGACCGCTGTGATTCCCAGATGGCAGCGTATACCCTGTGGGCTGTTTATCCATCATCAGGTTTAGTAAGAGTGTGACACTGCTGTAGGACTGCACTGTGGTCGGGGGTGTAAAGTGTGCAGGAACAGGCCAACCTATTCAAGCCTCGCTGTAGGATGGCCAACAGAAGAAGTGAAGAAAAGGGTGTGGGAGAAACGAGAAAAGCATTCTTGTTTCTAGCCCACATCGAAATTTGTGCTGACGTTTCTATTACCTATCTCTACTGGTTGGATTAACGATGGAATTAAAGTTCCCCACTGCAGTGTAGACTTGCATAACCTACTCTGGAGGTAAAATTAGTTTCTATTTGGCCTATCAATTGGGGAAATGATCAGAAGGTGATATACTCTTTGAAACCCTCTGCAACCTGATTTGCTCTGTGTGTGTGTGTTGTGCTTTGTTTTGTTTTATTTTTTTCTTTTCTATATGCATCATTTTGTTTGTCCTGGAAAATTATTTTGGTTAGCAATAATGCCTATTTCCCCTTAATTGCCAGAACTGCCATATCACACATATATTTAGCTCTTCGTCTTACAAATACTCACGCTTCGCACCCAAGCAATCACAAAGTTACAGATTATTTTTGCACAGCTTTTGCCAAACTGAACCTAAAGGCTGTAAACACAGCTGTACCTAACTTATTTTAACAGAGAAAATTCCTAGCACAGTGGAGCTCCAGCATTCTGAGGGCTTCTGGTTAATAAAAATAAGAATATTAATAATATCAACACAGAAACAAAATGTTGAAACATTTGGATGAAAAGGCCAAAACCTACAACTCAGCTTTAAAAACTGCTTGAGTGTACTTCCAATTCCTTATCAAAGTTTGTGGACACACTTTAGCAGCTCCTCATTTCTCATTCCACAGCCTCAAAGTTTATCTTGCATACCGATTTTCAAAATTGGTTTTTTTAGTTTTATTAAAGGCAGGGTAACTTGTTATGCAATAATTTTTTTTCTTAGTAGGAGACAGCTGTACTTCCCAGAAGCTGAAGTATTCTATTTACCTGGTGATTTCTGAAATGCTACTAATATACTGAAGATTTCTGCACTGATTTTTTTTTCACAGTTACAGCTAAGGTTATAGATTTTAAATAAATAACAGAAATGTCCTCTGAACTGAAACATCTCTTCAGTTTCTTCCAGTTAGTGATATGAAGACAGTATAGTGTACATTTTTCAAATGTATCTCATTATATGTCCTAAAAAGGAGCTATTAAACTATAAATCTACCTTATTCACTCAATACGTATCTGTTGGCCTTAAATGACTGTATACGTTATGTACTAGTCATAACAGCCTCCCTGTTGAAGTATAAATGTATGTGATGTATTGCACAAATACCTCTTAACAGAATATACCTATCACGTGTTTGCTATTTAGACATAGATAATTTTAGTCTCGGTTCTGGCAACAGTCACTGCATACTGTTCTTTTGTTTTTCACAATCCCATCTTGTTCAGCTTCTTACTTCCAGGCAGCAATTTTGCATATGGATATTAAATTGATTTTGCAAATTTTTGGCCAAATGTTGGCTCTTCCATAAGGGGAGATCTGAAGAAAGTGGTCTGGGTTCTTTGTAGGCTGTGATAAAAAGAAGCATACAAAACATACAATAGGCCATATTCAGAGCATTCAATAGTCAAAAAAAAGAAATACTCATGGGCTTTATGGGAGCCCAGATAATGCTCCTGATATGAGCCCTTTGGGGAAACTATTTCAGTGTCAGTGTCCAGGAAATCTCAAAACTGAGCAAAATCTAGCATATATCTTTAATTCATGTAAATTAGACATGAAGAGAGCTCTAACCACAGATAAACTGAGATTGAGACACAGACACAGTCTATATGTTTCCCTTCCCAGCATCATGCAGATTGTATCACACCAGTGGAGCTCCGGCTTTGCCAACTACCTTTTTTCAGAAGAGTCTCTGCCCTTAAACTATATATACCCTTATACTTAAAATAATAACCCAAATAATGACCCAGGGCTTGAAGCAAGAGCACTACACCACTGAGATACTGGTGCCAACATCTCGTCAACAAGGCTTTCTGCAGGGCTCCTCCCTGCAGCGCAAGTAGCCAAGAAGCGCTGCAACAGCAGAGCCAAAGTGTGGTCTGGCTGTAATTCCACCTGTACTGCACGCTTGTGGTGAGACACAGCTGGAGGAGAAAATGTCCTGTGTCCAACTGAGCAGTTACAGGTAGCTACAATGTTGCTGTAACTATTCCAAGTGTGTTAGGAATAATTGAATTTTCATAGTGATAACATTTGGTGGTACATTGTGCAACTAGCTATTAAAATTCTACTCCTGAATATTCTTATCAAAATTCTCCCAAAATAGGGTTAGGACTTCTCCATGCTGTTAGGTCACCTGTAATCAACACCTCTCAATTACTTACAGTCTCAACCACACCTGAAACAAGCTCCTACACAGCACAGTGTATTTCCATCCTTCCTGTCCTCCACTGCAGCCCAGCAGCTGAGATCAAAGCCAATTACAACATTTTAGGATTTTCACATTTCCAGTTTCATTTACAGCTCCTGCTATTATTTTGAAATTGCCATTTCCCATCTTGTTGTTTAATCACAGTCCTCCATTGCTGATGACTTCCACAATGATTTGGTTTGCTGTGATTCATGATGTAACACACCTTTGTCTTTCTTGCACTGTGTGATCACAGTTTGCTGCTAGCGGACTTACTTTGAAAACGTACATTCTGTCTTACACTTGCTACTGACATGCTGTTTTCTAAAAAGGCTTTCAGAGCTGCCGGCAGCACTGAATTCAGCAGCCATGACAGACATACTGACTGCAGCAGTATTTCTTCCTTTCTCTAAAACACAGCTCAGGAGAGAAATTGTGTTGGTAAGGCATTTCTATATCCTTGAAGGACCTTAATTGAGACGAGAAAAATGCTCTCTGCAATGTATAAATACTACCTGTTACACAAATGTGAAAAAAAAAGAAAAAGAAAAAGCTGTAAGCTAATCAGGAATATACTGCTCATAAAACCTCAGAAAAGTAGAAACTCTTTTTTATGATATTCTGACTTTTTTTGGCAGCAAGCTAGGTCTCAATGACAGACAGCATTCTGGATTTGAAATACAAATGATTCGGGAAGCACCACCACTTAGAGCTTGCTTCATGCTTTCCACCATAAGACTTTGTTTTGCTTTGCCAAACTTTAATCACGTGAGTTGAACTTGCTCCTGTTAGACAGTTGTCTCTGGTTGCTTTGCTATCTCTATTGATTTTTCCCCAAATCAATGTTAGCTTGAACAGCATAACTGTTCTTGAGAGTAAGGTCAAGGAGAAAAGATTTCTCCGTATCAGAAAAATATATAGAAATATTCATGTAGAGAGAGTGTAGCTTTTTTTCTTAGAAGTTTGGAAGCAAAGGAGCAGGAACTTAATCAGAAGATGCCCTTTGTGTCTGGCTTATGACTTTTCCACTCTATGAAAATCCACTCAACTTTCACCAAATTGACAAAACCCTGAAAACTGTCAGCTCATAGTGTAGAGATTTGTATTTGCCTTCTTACACCGAAGGCCAGCTGTATCATCCCGCTGGATTCCCTGAAACCGGGAGTATAAAGTTCCCTGCAATTGCAGACCAGAGCTGGCAGTCAGAGCCCAGAGCCAAAAACTGAAAACAAAACCTAACAGAAGTCTGATTTTTTTATTCTATCAATGTTATTCAAGAAGAAAACTCAGCAACTTGAATGAAGACTGGACTAGAATTGGATATGACTGGCATGAGACATGTGAAATGATACTACAACTGTAAATTTCCGGAGTTTTAATCACTAGATGCACACTGCACCAAAAAACCCAAAAAAGCATTAAAAAACCAGAATAGCTTACAGAAGAGTATTAATCATTCTAATACTTTAAGCACCTATACTATTCACTAAAAAAACCCAAACCAAATGTTTTTCAGTGGATCTCCTTCGAAATTGAGTCAAAATTGTTTACTTTCAGTTCTTGCATTTTTCCAGCTAACAATACCTGTCTGTTCCTAGCTGCCTCTTGTCACCTTTGACTCACTGCTAAAAACATCCTTTTCTCCCACTTCCTTTTAGACCTTTATATTGAATATAGCTAATTTACTTTAAGAGAAAAGTGGTAAAATGATATGAACGCTTTCCCAGTCTACACAACTTGCTTTTACTTCCTTTCTTACTATCCCTCAAAGAATTATAACCAAATTCTGTCATAAGAAATTTGGAAGCTTATGTCCTCACCTCCACCTCCAAATCCTTTCATCCCATCTCAGTCTCAATCATTTCCTAATTCTTCTGTCATTCATGTCTGTTCCCTCTGTTTTTCTTCTTGGTCTTCGTCTTTCTGTCTCTTCTTTGTCAAATTAAGGATGCAAATAAATCTCTTATCCTTAAAAATATCATTTCTTGCCTATTTCCCTTGCAGTTACCAGCCCATCTCCTTTATAATTTTTAAATCCTTCAATGCTCATGTTACACCCACCATCAGAAGCTCCCATATTCCACCTATCATTTCTCCAGTTCAACTTGCATCTCTTAGATTTCACAGAATAAAACTGTTCATATTCATGTGGCCAATTATCTCTTTTTCGCTAAAACTATCCCTGACATGCATTATGCTCCTCAAGTGTCTCTGGTTCAGTGAATCATCTTCTTGAAGTTTTGTTAGCTACTGTTTCCCATGAGGCCATTCTCTTTAGATTCCTCTTCCATGAAATGCATTTGTCCACCATTTTACGAATGCTCCATAGGCCTCTAAACTGATCACTCTTCCCTCTCTATAGCCTTATGTAGACAATCTCCTCCACAAACAACAAAGTCAGGTATTGACAGATGTACTCAGACCTACTGCCTTCTATGCAAACACCATCCCTTCCTTATGATATCTCCCCTACAGGTATGTAGTCACCAACCCAAACATATTTAAAGTAGAGCCTCTTTCCATAGGCCTTCCTTGCTCCTTCCTCTCTTGACTGCTGTTGACATCATCAGTGCAGCTTTGTCCTTTAAGACCATACCAATGACGTTGATTTGCACATCTCTCGTTTTGGAGAGAGAAATTCCATATACTTTTGGTGGCTCATACATTAACAAACCCTCTGCTGATAGCTAATAACTATTTGATAAGAAAGTGGGGCACAAACACCAGCGCCTGTGCCTCCTTAATTTCTAAGTTTTAGGGGCATGTTCCAACCTGCTTACACAGTATCTTCCAGACGGTTACTATACCGGCTCTGGTTTCTCTATGGAAATCGGACAAGCTACTTGCTTTCACTTTAAATGCCATTTGTGGCCCGATCATCCTACTTGCCATCTTTCATTCACTGCTGATCGGTGACTCTCGTTTTCAAACAGCTCATAATGCTAACCTCCAGCATGCACTCGGTAAATTTTGAAACAAGTTTCCCCTATCCTGCTTCTCATTCTCGGAAGTAGAACATAGTAAACATCTACCATTCTATTTCAAAAGCTCTCTCTAAACACTTTGTGTTCACCATGCCTACAGTGAACCTGACAAGTATGGGCTGAGGAAGGGTAAGTTGGTCTCCTGAGACTGCTGTCTACAGAGCTTAATATTACTCTATTTCCTTACACTCCAGGTCCTAAATTATATTTCAGTCACAAGCTTTTTGAGGACTGACTTCTTGATCTATGTTTCTTTACATAACAGCATGCCACCTACAACTAGGTATGAAACAGCATAAAAAATACAAAAAAGAAGGAATTCTTCTTAGGACCTCTTCGTTATTTATATGTCACTTTTTATTATACTCTTGTGAGCCAGACAGAATCTTGCAGATATCAAAAGGAAGGTCTGAAGCAAACAAAAACCACCCTACAAAATTAGCCTTTTATTCCTCAGTCTGCCACAAAGATTTTATGCATTCCTAGTCCAGTCACTTGAGGCCAGCCTTTCAGACGTGACCACTTATTGTAAGCTTTCCCTTTTTTATGTCTGTGACCTGAAAACTTAATGACCTCACTTACACAAGTCACAGGCATCCTGAGAACCAAGTGAAGTGGAGATCATCTTTTAAAAGAGGAAAGTCACCATTCTGTGTCCTCAGGTTGTATCATAGCCATGAGGAAAAATTGTGCCTTTTTTTTTATAGTTATTTCATCTTGTTATTAAGCAAAAGGAAAAGTCAAAATAGTAAATACTAGTGCAAAGCTAAAAACAAAAAAATGGAATTTAATAAAAATATTTCATGTAAATACCTATAAAAAGTTTCAACTCAGAGGTTTTTTTCAATTTTGACAAAGTTTTTATTACATTTTAAAATTAAAATTATTTCAAATCTCAAAATAGAATTCTTTTATTTTGAAAATAAAACTGGAATTATTCAAGTGCTCTTTTTTCACTTGCAAGGATATCTAAGAATAAAAATACGACTGACATGGATCATTTTTTTAAACACTTTGTTTCAAATAGAAAAAAACTCTCCTGTATTTTGATGTAGTCTTGTTTATAAAAATAACTTACTTATTATTGGTTCCACCTTTTTTAAACCAAGGGAAAATTACTTTTATATCAATCAAGCTTCCAAAAGAGATATGCTATTTGTGCATATAGTTGTGATAAAGTATTTATTTCCATAGAATAGATACTAAAAATGTAAATATTTAAAATCTACTCTCTTGTTCTAATTATTTATTAATAACGAAAGTAGTAGCTTCACAGAGGGAAGGAAATTACAAATTAATGTGTAGAACTTTACAATAGGTGTGTTTCATTGTAAATGGAGGCAAAAAGCTGATGCTTAGATTATGCCTCTTAGTTATACCGTATCTAATGGGTTCACTGTCTTTAAACCAATAAAAAGCACTGTTTCAGAGATCACTACCTCTTTATAACCTCTGACTGATGAAATAAAGCTTTATGCATTGCTTCTGGGTTTCCTTTTTGAAACATCTACAGGGCATGGAGAGAACTGGGATTCTCAGAATGTGAACCAGAGCAGTCCAGTGCACAGGGCAGAGAGCTGCCATGGGCTCGCTGATCAGACCACAGACATATCTGAAATCTCAGTCCTGCTCAGCACTACATTTCTATGCCCGCTTGGGGGAGAAAAAAAACCCAAACCACCAAACACAAAAAACCTGAAAGCCTATTCTGAGAATTCTTTCTGACAAAGGAACAGTAAGAAAATTACTTAGACATCATTAGTTTCTTAGGTTCTCGGACCATTGAAAGAGGAGGAGGTGTTTCTGTCAGTACTTGAAGTTTGAACGCTTGCACAAGGAGACCCGAGTTCAGACTATTTTTTTTTTTTTTCATAATTTATACACTTTTTTTCACATGGATATCCTAGCATTGAGCCTATGGGGAGTATTCACCATGCCTCCTTCACTCCATAAAACAGAGTTCAAGATTTGCTACAATGCAATGATGGAGCAAGACTGAACATGACTATATATTGGATGTGGCAATCTCAGCTGTGAAGGAAGAGCCCTGTGTCTGGTTTCTTCTATAAAGACCATTTATTTGTTTTATCTAATGGATGGTTAACGTATCTATATATGTGTATGTATGAAAGTATGTTCATATATGGAACCAGTAACATCTTGATTCTGAGTGGGTTTAGTTGGGAGATAAACGGTAAATGGCTTAGCCCAAGGCAATTCCCAAGTTGCACAAAAGCAGCGAGATGTCTAGAAGCTCTTATTACTAAAAAACGATACACCTCAAGTGTTTAGTCACTTCAAAGAAGAACTGGCAGCAGATAGAGCATTTGGTGCTTAAATTATTAAATAAGCCTAATAATTTTGGTATTTCTCTTCTGCCTGCTGAAGTAGAGAATGGTGAGGAACAAATGAATGTATCAGTAAGACTCCTAGTCTTCTGTTCAATGTATTTAACTTTACACACTTTAAATTTAAGCTGACATAAAATATGTGATAAAAAAACTTAAATATACCCTGACTTCAGTTCATGAGTAATAGTTAAGTTGTAAAACCAGGGGAAATGAAATGACTTCATCTAATGCTGCTTCAAATTCACACTTCTAAAGGGCATTGTTCACTCTTACTCTGAAACAATTCCTTGTTTCAGCCCACATAGTGTGGTGAGTGTTGCAGCATTATGACTGATACTGAGTGGTTAGGTTGGTACAGCTGCAATAATTCAAAATACAGTCAGCTCTGAATTATCCCTGACTAGTTATCCAAACTGCACATGTTAAGACTTCCAACTTGGCTCTGTACACATTGCCACCTCGGGTCCAGTTTGGTTTATAAGCTCATAAGGTTGGCACTGTAGTTTCCAGAAGATTTATTAGCGAGGGTGCAGTGCAATGCAAATACACACAGCCAGCCCAGGTTTCCTCCTTTCTGTGGGAAAGTCATTTGCATCACCAGTAGAGAAGGAAGGAAGAAAAGGAGAGGGAAGGTTTTGAGGCACTCTGTACTAAAATAATATGCCAAACACAGATGAGATTAAGGTTTGGCTGTGGAGGAATTTGGCACAGAACTACAAAAGACACAGACATATGTTTTCAAAGTAGCTTCCATCTAGGTAGCAGTGAAAACAGCAATGAAGACAGTGGCAGCAGTGGTCCAGGGACGCTACATTTGCTAGTTTGCACAAGCAGTCTTCAGCTGTCTTCACTGCTATTTCTACCCAAGTAAGAAATAGTAAAGCCATGCAAGGATATGCTTGTCTGAGACTAATCCTCAGTGCCTGGTCTGCCTCCTTCTTCAATGTACATATTAAAAGGTAAAAGATTAAAACGATGTTAAAAGTAAACCCATGTTTGTTACAGCACAACATCTGGTTCATCAGGGATCCAGTTCAAGTACCTCATGCTCCTGCGTGATCTTCATGCATAGATTTTCTGTCCATGGAAACCAAATTGTGATGATGGTAGTAATCATTCACAGTTATTTAAATGCGGAGGCAGGACATAATTGGGCACATGCTTTGTGGTGCCTCTGAGTCCCCTGGTTTCCATATAATGAAAGAAGCATAAAAGACCAAAAAATAAATTCACTCAGGCAATATGGAGATTAAAGCTGACCTGACCTATAACTAAATGGAAATTTCCTGCAAAAAGTATCACTTTTCCTGGGGAATTCTAATTTCAGCAAAACACTACTGTCTGGCAGGAAAATGTTTCATATGCAAAGTGTATCATTAGCCTTTGTGAGAAAAAAGCAATTTTAGAGATGCACAGGTATATTTAAGAAACAGATTCATTTGACGCATCACATCCTCATCTTTCTTTGTTCATGTTAGATACATTATAGCTTTTTGGCACTGCAGTGAGAGAAACTCAGAAGACTTGTAAAAATTTTCTTTTAAAGTAAAACTTGTTGGCAGGAATTAAATGAAATTGTCATTAGCATTTGCTTTACATGACAAACGTAAGGCCTTTAAATGAATACAAACAAAATAAATAACAAAAAAAAAAACCCCTTTTTTTTAAACTGGCCATTACTAGGTCCTGTTTTTTTATTAATAGCTCAATATTTTTGAAGAAAAAATAATCCATCCATCTCTATTCCCTCTTTCAAAAAACGTCCACCCATCTTTCATACAATGCTTTTTGCTCCAATTTCTTCTTTTGTTTCATTCCATTTTTATAGGACAATCTTTGAAATCAGATAGATTCACTTAGCGTTATATACTGGCTTGTGTTCTTTAGAGTGTTCTCTAATGCAGAGACTAGATGATGAGAGATTTCATTGTCGATGGATGTTTAAATGATTCGGTTCTCTTCCCAAAGTTTTTAGTAGTGGTACCATTAATGAGCATATCTCCTGAGATTCCTTCACAAGGAAGGTATTTGTATAAAAATATACAGTAACTATCAGACTAGTGGTCTCTCTGTAGTATTTTTTCTTTTTATGTGTAAGGAAATGGTTCTCTGACTTGAGAGGAATAATTCTGTTATCCAAGGATTACATTCTTGGAGATGCAAAGATGCAAAAGCTACATACTGCCAGTCATAAAAATAAAACAGAAGTAAAGGAGACACAGTGTAGTTACCACACAACATGCGCAGCATCAGTAAACAAAGGGACCACAACGATGCACTCCAGAGAGAAAAAACAGACCAACAATCAGCTACAGGATATTTAGGATATTTATGATAGCATGACTAAAAGGAAAACAACTAAAAAGATTCTGTTTTAAAAGAGGGGTTTCCTGCTAAAGATAAGCCAATTTGCTTCAATAAACCCTGCAATTCATTCTAGCTTTCATCGAAGACTTGATATAACTAAGATTTTACTTTTACTTTTTAGTATATCTAAACTACTACCATTTCCTCCAATTAAACTATAAAAAGATAAAAAATTATGCCATCTAAAATCACATGCAAATTAAATTATCCAGATTTGTGATACGGGTAACTATTGCTCAGAGGGTATCTAAATGTCTAACTGATTAACCTTAAAACCTAAATTAAATGACTAGGGTGGGATGCTTATCTCCACATAAAATTAAAGGGGAAAGTTAAGCTTCTACATGAGCTGAAATCTGTTTTAGGTACTTTGGTTTTGCTACAGAAATCAGTTCACTGACATGGAGTTTGAATCAAGTGAAGATGTGCACCAGAGTCAGATACAGGAGGAGCGTCCAGGTCCTAAACTACAACCACAAATAAAATCATTTTTCTCTTTCATGACACCAGAAGATGTGGTTCTGTATGAGGCATTCTTGTCGGACGTCTAAAATCAAGTGGTGTTAATGCCCCACCAGAAGGAATATTCCTTATGACTCAACAGTTACTTTGGTTTTTTATAGACTTCTAAAGTTCAGTATTGCATGTTTTCCACTCAAACTAGAAAGCTACAAGCGGGCATGACATGAACACTGGAAGACAAATAAGCACAAGTACACATTGTTCCCAACATCATATCCTACTGTGATATAATAATCATCATTATACTTTAGTGCTACCTAAAAAGGAAAGAAGCACAGCAATCAATGATACGTGAAGAGCTGTTCTGCTGAGATCTGCATTTTTGCTGAACTTTGTCATGACCTTGAATGCAAATCAATCTGGGATGCACATACCCTAAAGATTTATTGTTGTGGTTTGCTCCAATCTTTTCTTAATAAACTGAGTTAAAAATAACTCAGACAGCTCATTAGTTATAGCACGATACATTTTCCCCTTAATTTGGGGGATGGCAAACGTCTTCACTAGTCTTAAAGCAACATGTGCTGTGTAATACCCACCATACCACAAAAATCAGTCTAGTCGTCTATGCACCATCTGCTTAAAGAACAATAATCATCCTGTGAAGTATTTATTTTCTGCATCCTACCTCACACTGTTTTCTACCTTGAGACATCCTTCACTGCAATGACGTTTGCTTAGTCCTGAGATTCATCATTCCTCTCCTCTGAGTATTATTTAGAGTTCTTAAAAAAAACTAAAATAATCTCCTTTGCCATATTTGGGTTGTCTACAATATAACTGAAAGGAAACATTTCAGAGAGTTACCTCACTGGAAACTCCATAGCTGAGAAAATTCTTGTGGCATTAGCATCAGATGTTCTATGCAAAGGAATTGTTTTTCTTCAAGGAATTTTCCAGTAAAACGCTATAAAAATAGCATTTCTCTTGATGTTTCCATTCTATAGTAGCATATTTTTGCCAGCTTTTTTTTTTTTTTGAAGACATTATGTAACATAAAGACTATTTGTCGTCTTTTTTACTTCTCCATTTGTTCAGTGCTTTACTCCTAATCAGAGCCAATGATGGCTGTTTCATTTACATACTAGCCATAAATATGCATATCTAGGGGTAGCGTTAGACTCACTAAGCAGCACTAGAATTCTTTCCTTTATCACCAGGCTGTCTGTTTTCTTTGGAAACCGTAACTCTGCGCTGTTCATTACTGACTCTTCTCCTTTACGCAACATTCTGTGAGCAGTAATACAATCTTCAAAGACAACATAGGTGAGAAGCAACATATTTTACCTACCATACCACCCCAGTTACAAGCTGGCTGGAAATCTAAGATCTTCACTTTTAGAAGAACAGGAATTAAAGGTAATAGAATTTAAAAAAAAAAAAATAAAGCAAAGTCCTTCAACCCTTTCTAAATCTCTCTCACATCAATATATCCTTACCTTATCTTCTAACATAGATACAATACAACAGTCCAACTCCATTTTAGTTCCATCTACCAAACACTTTTCCATAAATCAGCTTAGGTATGAGACCTGCATAAATCTCACCTGCCTGGAGCTGTGTATTGGAGGTGTGTGGTTCTGATAGCTGGAAGGAAGGTGCCCCTCGGGGGGAAAGAGGGGCGGCCGGGGGGGCCATGCTGGAGAATACACAGTCAATAGCACTGCCTATGACTTGCACTCCTCCTTCAGCAGCTATTGGAGACGCTCAGTAGGAACACCAGCAAGCACAAGAAACTAGTGGCACAACACTGTAAGACAGTTTAAGAGCAAATTGAAATACCCAGAACTTCATTTTTAAGAAAAAAAATCACCTATATTTCGGCCTGTATACTGTTACTAGGATAATGACATTGTAATGAACTCAGATGCCAAGCTTAAAAAAATATGTTTGAGTCTATTAAAGAAAGCTTTTATAATCTCTAAATTAAATATCTGCATACATATGGGATCTCTAAATCTAAAAGGTATGGAATGTCCATTGGCTGAACACATTTGATGGGAGACCTGGCACACAGAGTGCATCATTTTAGGCCTGCAGAGCTTAAAAGTTTGGATATAATCTCAAGTGAATTGCTATATGCTTTTCTCAGTAGGAAAAAATAGCTCAAAATTTTGTTCTCCTGTAAGTAGGTGCAACACCTCAAACTCAGTAGATTTTTACATTTTAATTTTAATTTACTCTCAGGACAAAGAACTATGTATTATGTGAGCTGTCAGAAATACAGTTATCAAATCACTGAGAAGTATTTTTCTATAAATTTGGCCACAAATTCAAGCAAATTTATTTCTTAATCTTTAAATCCCAAGGAGAAAATAAAAACAGGGAATATCAATACATCAAGATTTACTTTCTAAATTTCTTACTTTTATAAATGTTTAAGTGTTGGACAAGCAATAGCAAATAATGATGATGGTTAACCGTACTTAACCAGCTGAGTCACAAAAACCGCTTACATGCTGGAAGTCACTGTTCTAAAGTATTATCTGGTTGCTAATTTTTAATATAACTTTTCCACACACCACTATATCAAGACAGAGAAGATGAGAATCAAAGGCAGGATCTGAAAACAAAGGAAATGGCTCAAACCAAAAGTGCCTATGGCAATACAAAAGGGAGCAAACCCAAAATGTTGCTACAGTTAGTTTGCAATTTACTAGAGGGGGAGGGGGAAAAAAATAAAAGGAAAAACTTTTCCTCCACATTAACTTGATTTCTGAGAATTCCACTAAGAAAAGAAACCCCTAAATACTAAGCAGGAGATTATTTTTTAAAAAACCATTAAAAGTGCTGTTATTGCAGCAAACACTAATGACTAGCTGAACTCTCTCCTCAGATAGTCATGACCTTCATTTTGTCAATATATTTATAATTTGCCCTGGAAAATGGGTAAATAATTTTGCGGGAAAATTCTCTTTTTTTTTGAAAATTATAATCTCCCATCTCCTCCTTGCCCTTTTTTACTTACACTCACCTCTAGTTCCCATCTTTACATGTTTTTATAATTGGACTCTGAAATAAAAATGTGAAAAATAGTTGTATTGATGTGTCCTATCTTACCTGAAATGGAACGTCCAGTGGTGTAAGGTTTAGCAGGCAGCTTAGCTCAGATGAAGATTTAAAAAAATAAAATCTGTTTAAATAAACCAAGAAATGAGAGTACAAATTACTTATTGCTGTTTGTATTTAATTTGAGCATCTTTGGTAGAACATGTCTCTACTTAAAATATTGCACGGGTATAATTGATTGAACTTGCCAGAGCTAACACAAATATCTTTTGCACTCTCTACGAAGAAAGTTTAACTGTGAGACCACTTTAGTGTAGACATTTTGCCCCAGGCTCACATTAACCTAGTTTTAGATAAACACTGCCGCACATAAAGGAATCTGAACAATTTGTTCATACACAAAATGACTTTGTTGTCTTAGCTAGGAGCTTGTCACCAACATTTAACAAAATCACATGACTGTTTTTGAAAGCTGACAAAGACCATTTCTTTTCATATGCAAACTCTGGGTGTTTTCAGAGTTACCTGAAAGCTACACTTTTGCAGAATAAAACATTTTATCTGGCTCATCTGCCTTCCAACCCTATCAAAATCATTTATATTAGGACAGTAGTGGATGATGTGCTCATATTTTACCAGGTATTTTCATGACTTTAAGACATTCAAGGCTCCAGGAAAAAAAATCTAAATATGATTAATGATGCAGCAGATTTCTGTAATAGTGGTAAAGTAGGCAGCTATCTAAAAACACACAGGAACAATTTTGCAGTGATGAACTGCTGCTTAGCCAAGGAGATTAATTCTTTTAGAGCACTAACTCTGTGTCACATTTGATTCTCAGTGTCACATATGAAATTCCTTTGATGCTAGCTGGGGTTAGCTATCGCTCAGGGTACAATCTAGCTCCCTGTAAACAACCCCATCCCTTTGCAGACATGCCTACACGGTCACGATGCAAAGATACATTACTTAGCTCAGGCTTCGTACAGTCCTACATGTCTGCCAGATGAAAACTGGCTTGCATCCCAGTAGCTTGAAAAATATGTGAAGCCACTTTGTGATTGCATATATTTGACTTTACAGAAGTATCTCGACTCCTTCTTTGTTGTGTTAAAGTGCCACCAAACTAATAGTTTCATTTCTGCCACAAGTCTACCACTAGAGAATGCCAAGGAACTCCTTTTATTCAATGTAATAGATGTAATAATGTATTGAGGCTATGGGCTCAAAATCTACCACCTGCTGAGATTTCACATGTTAGTAAATGTCTACTGCTGTTTTAATGTTATATTCCACAAGATAGGAGTAATACTGGAGTTCTGGAAATATTTTACATTTTCAAAACATGCTGAGAATAAAAAATCCCAGGTAAATATGAAAAGAGTAACCAATTAATACTAAAAGGTATGCTATTGCTTTACATCCAGTCATAATCTGAGGACATGAGAAGTTCCAAAATGTAAGCTTAAAAAATTCCAAATCAAAAAGCAATATATTCTCCAGACAATAAATGGAAATAGGTGTATAAGGGCCAAAATGATAACACATACTGCGAGTTATAATATGTAAAACCACAGCCACAGATGTTTTCAATGCCAAAAACCAGAAATTGGTTTAAATGTACATGAGCGATGTGATTTTCACTACAAGTCACAACAGGTTTTCCTAGTTCACACTTTATTCCCCCAGTGGGTATTAATGCAGACAAACTCTTTACTTCACATTTACATTTTCTGCTGTCACAGAGAGATATCATACCTCTGGGTACTTGTGACCTTTCTCACATTATGAAGAGAAACGAGCATTTGGAACATCATATAATGAGAGAAAAAATAGCATAATGTAGATAGCAATGAGAGTAATGCTTATGTCAGGTGTGAATAATACAGGAAACTGAAATGAACAACCATTCAAAATCATCTAACATGGGAACTTCCCAACATGCTGTCAGAGCAGGGTAATGGCAGAAAAAAACTCTTATAGACCAAGTTATAGCTGAATTACAGACGGACAGACAGATACCAGGATTACATGACAGGAGGTGTGTGCGACCTCCTAACTGAAAACTGCAATTAGTCATCAGAATTACTCACACAGCTCACAATGTCCTGCTTGTCAATCTCTTCCCAAAGGCACTTCGGATATAGGCAGGCTGCAATGTGCATAAAGCTTCCTGCCAGCTTCCTGCCACTTCTCACAGGGGATGGCAGCCCCCATCGCACAGCCACATGTATCTTGCCATGGGATCAACATCGATATGATCTTGTGGTGGAGGACACCTGCATTACAATCACCCCAAAAATGACAGTTCATAGGACTCTACGAAGCCTGTCAGTTAAAAAAAATAAAAATCCTCTACCTCTTTCTTCAAGGTATTATCACTTAACTACTAGCTTCTTAGCATCAGCTCACTACCAGCTATATCTTAAGATTGCTGGTAACATAGCAGTATAAGAAGCAAGCCGTGTGCAAGCTGTCTACAGGCATCCTACAGATAAAAGGAAACTGGTTTCTGAATGGGTCCCAAGCGTTATTATACTTGTAGGTATTGTAAAGGCAGAGGTTATTGCAGTGGAACTCTTCAACTGGCAAAAAGCCACAAGTGGAGTAACTATTTGCTTGTAATACAATACAAATGTAATGCAATACAAATACAATGAAATACATACTGCTACCAAATAGCCTCAGCCCAACTTTCGGGGAAAATTCCTTGGGATACCATTAAAATCCATGTGTTTGAATTCAATGACTAATGAACTAGCATCTGAAGTAAATCTGATCAACAGAACCTTAAGATAAGCATTAATTACAGGACATGTCATACTCTCACAGACAGTACAAGCTATGCCCAACTAGAGAAGACACTTCGGATTTAAATATTTTTTAGTATTTTTTTGACTTAGTACCTGGAATTGCTGGAGTTAACTGGCCGCAGAAGAACAAGAAAAAAGAGTTTAGTAACGTCACAAGGATCTTTCAGATTCATAAGTTGAGAGAGCAGCAAATGATTTAACACAGGTTTTTAGGACTGGAGATATCTTTTTATATTTACATTAATTCATTAGTTCCCAGAAAAATATGTGAGGAACATCTGGTAGGAGCATAAAGGACTGTAATGCTTTGAAGGAACCAGGGTTTATATGACAAAACTCTACATTACTTCCATGAGGCATATAATCAGAAAGCATGGATTAAGCTTCACCCCCACACTGAATGGAAAATGTCTACAGACCTCCAGAAGAAGGAGGATCAGTAGGCCTCTGTGAATTAGAGAGACCAGGCAGCATCATTACATTAGCTAACTAAGAGAAAATTTGTCTGGAAAGATGAATGCTAAGAAGATTTTGAAGTCATAAAGGGAAGTACTCTAACTCCTGCTACATTTAAAACTCCAGATTCATCCAATTTGCCAGACATACACGTCAGCAGTTAAATAAACTGATGCATCTGTTAGACACAAAGCAGTAACTTACAGAGACAGTAAATTCAATTAAAGAGATACCAAATATTCAGTCACATAACTTGAGTGTTGACCATTCTAGAGACCCTCAAGACATGCAGTCCTTAGTTATTTGGATTACGATAATACTTTTGTAGCATTTTAAAATGCAAATATTGGCTTTTATATAACATTTTGAATGTACAGATATGCATAGTTATTCAAGGGGAACTGTTATTAAAAACTTTACAGTTTTTTCTTTTGAATGAATTGCATTATCCCACTACTTATGGTAACAACTGAATTTAAACCCAAGCTTACTTTGCAGTCAATTGCACAGATATTAAGAGTGATCAGGGAAAGGCTGACTGTTCTTACTATTTTGAGAATTCAAGATAGGTAACTACTAAGTCTTCTTGCAATGTCTGAAAAGCATTTTCATGTTAAATGAAAATTCAGTATCATATTGTGTAGCAATATCATTCATAGAGTGTAAAAATATAATGTAACATCTTAATAATATCATACAATATAATCTTCCAGCTAAGTATTCTGAACATCAAAATATCTTTTAAACCTGTGTTTTCAACTTTTCTGCACTTTAATAAGCTCTTAGGAATACATATATTCAAAAACATAATTATCCTAAACAATTATGGAAATTACGTTAGCACCATGGAAGCATGACGTCTCCATTCATGTCTTCCATTTTCTTCTTTCATAGAAGGAAAAACATGTTTCATTTTCACACTGAACATGCTGTCCTTGCAATTGTTCCTTGCAATTGAAAATACTATATAGCTCCTATAGTATGTTCAGCTTGTCAAATCTTTTTAGAGATCAAATGTGACCTGTCACTCTTTTTTTTAAAAAAATGCATTCATCCCCAATGTCTAAAGGAGATTAACTATTATCTTTGTATATCAGTTTGTCTCTGATGGATATTCTTTTGCATGTCTTCTTCCCTCTCACGTATCACCATAAAGGTATGATTGAAAGGTACTGGAAATGTTACTATAATTTAGATAATAATTTCAAAGAAAAATCCTTCTCATAAGTTTTATGTTATTACCTGAAATTACTGTTCTATAGCAGGAAAACATCTAGTTTGCAAAATGCTTCTTATACCAGCTTGCCTATCTTTCGTCAGCTTTTAAGATGCTGGTGATGTGTGAAATTATACACAAAAGTTCACCAAAAATACCTCCTAACATTGAAAAAGCCTCAGATATACCAGCAGCTAAATTTAGGGACCCAAATCAGTAATCTTATGTTTAGCTGAAGTGACTGCAAAAGAATGATTTTGCTAACCTTATTTACTGTTTTAAACTGTACTAGCAGAATTTAGTACTTACTAACTTCCTTTTATTTTTTCCCCATAGAACTTGCTAGCATCTCTGTCTTTACCTTATGGATTCCGTACACTCATCTGTAGTAAGTGTCATGTAAGTAAGAAATACATATATGTGATTCAGGAAAAATTACTGTTTCCAGCTGTATTCTAATAGTACCCAGGATATACTCCCCTTACACTGGAGAAAATTCCCTTTACAATAGATACATGACAAAAAGGTAGCAATACCACTCCCACGTTCCACTCTTGCAAAATAACCACCCCACTTTTGGAAACCAGGAACCAGGGATTGATTAAAAGATAATTATTAAAGAAACTGAAGACTCAGGCACACCGTTGACACAACTTAACAAGCGCCCATTCACCAACTGAGCACAGTAACAGTCTATGTATATCCTTGGTCGCCACATTTAAAAGAATTAAGTGTTCAGTAGAATTTAGTACAGAATGAGACAAAGACACATGGGAATCTTGCAGAAGAGTACCACATGACAAGGCAGGCTAAGAAGGTGGAAGGCCAAGATCTTGGAAAAAAATCTGAAATCCATGGAAAATTAGAAGACTTATAAAGCCGGAATTGCTAAATTAATGCTTCTTTCAATTAATGTGAATCAGTAACTTCAAAGTGCCATAACGCAACTATTAACTGTCAGCTATTAACTCTCTGTCATCATATATCCATCTATAAATATGACAGACACTGACACAGTATACACATAAGCTTTGACGCAACCTGCTGATATAGCCTTGCTTTTAGGAAGACCATTCGTTTATTTACAGAGGAGACAACTATTGAGGTTTTACAAATTTAAGAGATGCTTTTCAAATTTGCCTAATAATTTTTTTACCCCAGAAAGGAAAAAATTTGGCCTCAGTGGTAAATAATACTTTATCAAATTGCCCAATTATTCTTTGGAGTTAGCAGAGAAATGGGAAGTAATCCAAAGTCATAGTTCTAGTCCTTGGTATAAATAATTTACTACATATATTCAAGCTATCCATCATGGGCTTCAGAGAAAGTAATGACACACATACAACTGCATACATATAAAATTCAAAACTAACACAGATTTTTCTATTCACTAGACCTTGAGACAAGTGGAAATTAAATTAGCACCTGAATATATCTAGTCACACAAATATATTGGTACAAAAATCACCCTGTAAGGTTACAGATGACAAAAATACTATTTTTAAAAACAGTTATGACAGCAAAAAGTTACTCAGGAGACCTTAAGAACAGGGAACAAAGTCTCTAGAATAAGAAACCTATTATAAAAGTTACAGTCTTACAAGGATATCTGAGAAAGAAAATTCCAGTTCTAAGCCTCACTCTCAATGGACAGAGGATTTTATAGTAGCATTATAAAGCACAAGAACAGCCATTGCCTTCTGTTAATTTTATATGTATATCAACGACCCTTACCTTGATCATTCCAGAGGGTAGTTCTAGACTGCAATACCAAGATGGGAAGAAACGCTTAACAGTTAGCTTGTACTACTACTGTAATTCAGTCTTCTAACAATAAATCTCAGTGTTTTTTACTGTGATCTATCTGCATTTATTCATAAACAACAGAATGAAAATATATGCATGCTCAATCCTATATTACAAAGCGCTTGCACTGAGAAAAAAAGAAATTTTGTTTATGTCATGTTTGAACATCAAGCATGGAGCTAAGGCTTTGGTTTTGTTTAGTTTTTAAATCCAAACACTGATACATTTTCAGGAAATGAAATAAGACTTTGGCAAGATATAATTAAGAATCACCCATTAGTTGTGAGACACACTGAGACTGGGTCAACTCTCTGAAATATCCTTACCAGTACTGAATCTCTGCTGGATTTTAAGTCAGTGTTGAAACAACTTTCCCTTGGGAACTTCCAGAGCTGAGAAAACATCTTAGAAAAAAATCTTGAAGCACAGACAGAAGATGACCAAGCCAACAGAAGCACTGTGCCAGATGCATGGAGAGAACACGTAATTTTCAGTGTAGGACCTATAACTTAGACTCTAAAACCCTCTGCTCAGATGCCACTTTTCCTTGAGGCAGTTAAAGCTCTGAGTACACAAACAGGAAGTGCTGCTTCCCTTTTACTTTGCATAATTGAGACAGTGTTTTCCTTTTAGCTAGAAGATAGTAAGGATCAATACATCTTTTGACTGAGGAATTATGTCATGAAAAAGGCCTTGATCACCAGGTTACAGTTTAGTCTGAACACAGTATTGCACGTGTGGCCTGACAAGCGCTGAGTAGAGGGGGATAATGACTTCTTGATCTCTGCTGATGATGCCCTTGTTGATGCAACCCAGCATCCTGTTGGCCTTTTTTGCCGCAGCAGCACACTGTTCACTCACACTGAGCTTCTCCACCAGGACCCCCAGGTCCCTTTCCACAGATCTGCTCCCCAGCCAGGTAAATCCCAGCCTGTGCTGCTCTCCTGGATTATGTTTTCCCAGGTGCAAGACCTTACCCTTGTCCTTGTTGAAATTCATAAGGTTCTTGTTTGCCCACTCTTCCAGCCTATCCAGGTCTTCCTGCAGGGTGGTTCTCCCTTCCAAAGTGTCCACTTCCCCCCTCAGTTTAGTATCATCAGCAAAAGTCATCAGGGTACACTTGATCCCATCATCCAGATCAGTTATGAAGATATTAAGCATAGTTGGGCCCAATATTGATTCCTGGAGGACCCCACTTGTGACAGGCTGCTAGTTCAAATAAGAGCTATTTACCACTGCCCTCTGGGTGCAGCCTATCAGCCAGTTTCACACCCACTGCACAGACCACTTGGCTAGACTGTTACACATCAGTTTCTCTAGGAGGAGCCTGTGGGGAACTGTGTTGAAAGCCTTGGAGAAGTCAGGGCAGACAACGTTCACTGCTCACCTCACATCAACCGAGCAGGTAACTGTCATAGAAGGTGATCGGGTTTGTCAAGCATGATTTGCCCTTGGTGAATCTGTGCTGGCTTTTCCCAATCACATGCTTCATTCAACTTACAGGTCCCTAGAGGATTCATTCCATAACTTTCCCAGGGACTAGGACCGCGACTTTCCCAAGGACTATTTCTCAATGTGCAGAACAATTACAGATTAAATAAAGAAAAGACAGAAATATCTCTACAGGCTGGTAACCAGAGCACTCAATAGGAAATGGAAAGATGCAAATTTAAATCTCTGCAATCGCTAATATTTGTTGTACATTCTATCCCAAGAATTCCTTAGTGACATACCCATAATAAGATATTTACTTTAAAAGATGCTTACAGAAATAGGCAGAGATTCATTTTGGGGTAAACTATGACAATTTAAATAACTACAATCATTAAGCATCTACATAACCTCCAAAGCAGCCCATATATTTTACATTCCTGTCTCAGGGTGGAGGTGCATATTTATCTGCAACAAGCACAGAAAGAGCATAACAACTTGTTAAACACTGATGGTTAACTTCCACATCATTAAAATATAGCAAGAACCCTACACAGTGAAGAACTCTACAATGTTCAGGTTCTCAAGACTGAGTAGAGCCACATTTCAGTTTTGAAAATTAACAATAGTGACTAATTTCTCCTTCATTTCAATCCTAACACTTGGTGAAGAATGGCAGGGGTTTACACTTAGCTTATATCCAAAGTAGCCTTGTTGATAGGAGTCTTTTGACTTTAACAGGCTTTGGAAAAGAAATGTAATACAAGAAAAAACATACTCATAGATCAACGTCACCTACTTGACCAGCTTCTTACCTAATTATTTTATGGCTAAAATGTTGAGATCTAGTGCTTATATAATGCTAATAAGCCAGAATATATAATTAGAAAAACAAATGCAATGTGCGCAATTTGTCATTCTCAAATGTTTAGAACTCAGTGCGCCATTCAGAAATATCTCTGATGTTTTGAAGTTTATCAAATTAAGTATAATGAAACAAATGGAAACCTTTTAGGTCCTATTAAACACAATTATCAGGAAATGTTAAAATTAAGTACAGTAATTACTTGAAATTGTTTATTTATCTATTTCAAATTACTTTCAAGGAAATATTAAGTGCAAGTGAAAGACAGATTGCTTCCTGGAGATGTAGTTCACTTCAAATGCCAGCGTCTTTGTTCAGGCTACCAAAAACCACTGGCTGGTCCTGACATCAAAATGTGGCCCAGGGAAGGGGGTCTGCACCACCACAAACAATAAGGTGAAAATGATATTAAGAACTGTATTTGAAATCTTCAAAAAAATGTAATAGAATTGTATATGTAGTTTCAGAATAGATTTATATTGGATGCTTTCACTCTTTTTTGAGTTCCTTGAATATTTGAACCTATCTTTAAAACTTATATCACTAGAGCACTAGAGCCACAGACAGAGATATTTTTAAGCTGTAAAGCATTTGCATTGTAAAAAAGAGATTCTCTGGTGTTATTTCCCAGACCTGTGTCCAATCATAGTAGATGTTAGAATATGTTTTCTACCATATTGGCTGACAATATTTGGTGTTTCTAGTGCTAAAATAGTTCAATATGTTACTGCAAATAGAGAGTTTTCAAAGCACTGATAAATAATATTGCATATCCCTTAATGACGAAGCACAGAGAATAGCATAGAGCATAGAGATTGAAAAGACATGAAACAGAGATGGTGAGCATGAGTTGTCAGTAGATATGGTCAACTCTCCTTTTAACTGTATCTTTGAGAAACTGAGCTCCTTTGGTCTTCCATTGGCTGATTTTCCAGTCTTTGAAATATTTGTGCTGGTGCTTTCCATTATTTGCATAAAATTTAAATGTTTAATTGTAAGAAACAAAGTTTCAAAAACTTTGTTTGAAATCACCAACTAAACTATTGAACAGCATTCCAGTAAGAGTAGGAATCCAACAAGAAAAAAACCCCAGTGGTAGTGCCTAAAATTTACCTTGATGTCTTCCATGACTTTTTATTCATGCTTAAATAGTTCCTGATCACAGACAAACAGAACAGAGGTTAGAAGGGACCCCTCTGGTTATACTCTAATCCAGCGCTCGTTTTCAAGCAGGGTCACCCATAGCAGGTTGCCCAAGGCAGTGTCCAAAGATGATGACTCCACAACCAGCCTGTGCAACTAGTCCCAGTGTGCAACCACCCTCACAGCAAAAAAGTATTTTCTGATGTTCAGATGGAATTTCTTGTGTTTCAGTTTGTGCCCACTGACGCTTGCTCTGTTACAAGGCACTATGGAGAAGAGTCTGACTCTATTGTCTTTACTTCCTACCACCAGGTATTTATACACATTGAAAGGATCCCTCCCTGAGCCTTCTCATCTCTAGGTTAAAGAGTTCCAAGTCTCTCCCTGTATGACAGATGCTCCAGTCCCTTCACCATCTTTGTGGCCTTTACTTGACACATTCCACTATGTTCATGTCTCACTTTTACCAGGGAGCCCAAAACTAGACTCAGCACTACAGATATGGCCCCACCTAAGTAGAGTAGGGCTGATAAAGGAGAAGGATCACTTCACTCAACCTCTAGCGATGCTCTTCCTAATGCAGCCTAAGAAGATGCTTCAGTGTTTTGCAGTGAGAGTGCGTTGCTAGTTCCTGGTCAACTTCTTGTCCACAAGTACCTTCTCTGCAAAGCTGCTTTCAGACAGTTATACCAACCTGTACTCTCACAGGGGGTCACTCCTCCCCAGATGCAGGACTTTGCATTTCCCTTTGTCGAACTATGAGAGTCCTCTCTGTCTATTTATCCAGCCTGTTGAGGTACCTCTGAATGGCAACATAACCCCCTGGTCTACCAAGCTCCTCCCAATTTTGCATTGTCTCAAATGTGGGAAGTGTTGGCAATGATCCTACTACTTCACACTGCTTCTGTTTTGACAACATTTTGTTTCCTCAGATGACTAAAGGATAAGACAGAACCAACAGAACCATGGCACTCAATTACATCACATGTCAGAAGACTATGTGTATCTATTCTGATACAATAATGTAAAAATAGTAAGAAGCGTGTACCGTTACTAACTGATTTGCAGTGTTAAAACATGACTTTGGGAAGTGTATATTGTAACTCCACTAGACAGTACACACAGTAAAAAAAAGATGTGTATGTGTAGTTTTAAAAATCTTTCCACAAAGAGGCTATCAAGAAATAGGAAAACATACAAAAGTTGCAGGCCTGCACAAAGCATTATAATTCTAATGAGTTTTTGCACCGTTTATAGAAACATCAGAAAAATTAAGCACAGCATGGGTCTGTGTTGTCATTAGCTACATGACCAGGATACTACACAGTAGCAGCAATGCCACTAGCTTTGAAGTAACCACACTGTTATGGCAAAATACCATCTGGTATTTTGCCCTGTTACTCCATAAATGACGTTTTTATGCTATAGCTACTCTAATAACCTGTTCTCAAAAGGTGAAAACACTAAGCAGATGTTGGGTTAAAATTAATTGTTTATATGGCATAGACTTCAGACAGGCGAATTAGAGCTTCAAAGTTATTTTCTCCTACTAATATTACTATACTGTTAAGTAAATGCACAGCATTAAAGAACCCAAAAAACCCACCCCCACCACCCCCCAAAAAAAACCCCCAGAACCAAAACATAATAGCTGCATGTATAGAAACAGATTTGAAATCACATTATTGGAATCATAACCACAAATTCTGAAGGTGCTTCTATGGAACAAATTTTTAGTACAAAAAAGTATTCAAACTAATTTGTGGGTTGGTTGCAGGCAGCTTTTTGTGCATAGTTTCAGCTATGTCCTTTTAACTGTGCCAGGCCAGATGAAGGGTAGAGTCCTGTGTTTCTTTTCCTGAATGGACATATGAATATACTGCATTTACTGCAAATGTTCCTACCTACTAGAAGAAAACTTTGTATTGCCACCAGTCCACAAATACCATTCAGATTTACCTCATGGTAAGAGTTTCTGAAGAATGTGCCAAGTCTTATTAAAACATTAAATATGGTCTCAAAAAGCAAAATGCCTCAGTTCCAAACCTTGGGGACTCCTATTTTAACACTTCAGTATGGCTGTTGCTTTTCCAAATGTATTTATAGTTACATAAAATTAAAAAAAAACCCCAAAAACGTAAGATGCACTTTGATTCAAATACTGTCATATAACCACAGCCTGTCTTAAAATACATTCTATGCTCCTGGAAATCTGAAAACACCATATATTGTGCAAAGAATCTTCTGATCCACAAGATATATGCCACTAAATAAGATGAGGCTGCTAAAAAGGCGAGGAGGAAAAAAGTATTCCCCAACACCATGGTAAATTTTAAACCCCCACCTGGATATGCATTTTATAATACTAAAAACTGCAATTCACATTTTTAAATTATACTTCTGTTGTTCCCATTATCAACAACTGCACTATTGCTTCAGGTTATATTTCTTTAGAATTCTGCGGCTGCTGCATCAGTCATACTGACAGAGCTAGTTCTGGTAAATTTCCCTAGAAGCAAATTAGTGTAGGGATACAGCACTTGGCTGACAGTTAGAAGACTTAAGTTTTGGTCATCTGTATGACAGGTGGTGAGAGGGAAAATCACTCCTTTTTCATTCTCCTCCACCTTCTATGCATTTTCTATTTAGGCTGCAAAATTCTTGAAAGCAAGACTGTTTTTCTTCATATCTGTCTTCATACCAGGGATGTCAAAAAGGGAATCCTAACCTCAGGTATGAACTTTGGATACTATATTCATCTAAGAATCACTAATAACACAAAATACTAAAAATAAAGTAGAAGGCTTTGATTAGTGAACTTCCTTTAAAATTCCTGTATTTGCTCCAGAAAGAGGGGGAAAATTTGGCAAATATTTCTAAGGCATGAAATAGCTCATGCGCCCACAATCGCACACAATGTGATGCGATTATAAATCAATTCTGTACACCAAAGCTCTTCTGAGGGAAGTAAAAGAGGATTTGGGTACAGCTGACACCTTTCATGGGAGCAGGGCAGCAGTTGGATCCCTCTGCATGCTGAGAGGTTGGTTGCAGATAATGTGAAGAATTAAATGGATATCATACCCAAACAGCAATTTCAACATGAAATTAAAGCCCTTTTCAAAAACAAACAAAGAAATGCAATCCGCTAAGTCCAATCCCTCTCCCTGTCCTTGCAAAGGAAAAGTTGCCATTTGGCAACAATAACAATTCATAGCAGCATTCACTTTGCTTTTGGCTATTTTTAAGGTTTGGAACTGACACTTCAACATGGTGATAAATAGGAAAATTAAAAATATTTCACAATCAGTTACTCTGTTGGAAAAAGAAAGCAGAGTGTGGGGAAAACCTTCCACTGATATTTTCCAAGTACCATAAAGCCACAGACAATCATATTGTATATGTTATGTACTTTACATGGAAACTCTGCATATATGTATAGTCAGCCAAATTTTGAACTCTCAACCTGTATCCAATGCTTATCTATCCAAATAAAGAGTCAAATATATGAAAGATATTTGTACCTGTAAACATAACAAGACCTTTCATGTATATCAGTTAACATATGTGTGAGGTTTTCAACTGCTGTGGTGTCCACTCAGGCTAAATAAATTCTCTTTTTTTTTTATTTTTCCTCCCTATTCTACCACCCCCTCCCCGAATCTTGTGGGGATATTTCTCCTGACTTATGCAGTTTTTCCACTTCTCTCTGGAAGCTGTATGGCATTATAGCTAAAGTTTTAGAAAGCAGAGGTCTCACCAGGTAACAGGCAATTGTTGCAGCTATAAGTGGCAGTCCTTCCCCCACTCCACTCCCTGTTAGATGGGCTCAGCTACCTTATGAAATTTCACCTTAAAAGGACAATTAGTCCTTTGACCCAATAAAGTTGAGCCCTTAATCCATATCATATCACTTCAGAAACTCAATTACGTTGAACTGTTCAATGAACTGTGATCCTAGTCTTTCCTCATCAAAACTCCTTTTCAGTTAATTTATAGTGAAATGTTTGGACAGATTGTTACAATTACCTGCCTTCTACCGACTATCAGGACTTTTGCCTGCTGCTCTGTGAATGTTTCCTTCTATCCATAGTTGTTTACACTGCATGTTTTACCTGTATGCTTGCAAAAGTAGGCCTTCAACTTTTTTTAATATTCTGCCTATAATTGTAACTAAATGAATTCCCCTTTTTCTTTTATGATGGTTTTCATTTCAATTCTGAGAATTAATTCTTGATTCAATAAGCTATATAAACACAAGCTTAATTTTTAAGCATCTGCACTCACAGATTTGGAGCGGTTCTGTTTACCATTAACCCTCAAGCAGCAACAAGCAAAAAATAACAAATATACTCCACAATAAAATTAATGTATTCCAAGTAGTCTCAGAAACCAAAATAACACCTTGCTGGTTTTAGAACAAAAGATGTTTAGCTACCAAACTGAAAGAACAAATAGTTTTATCCTGTCTTAGCCCACATATGATTTTCTTGCATTAATGTTGCACTACCATATTTACCACAACACTCCTGAGTCATCTGGTCATTTCACCTCACTTTAAAGAATGTGACAATACCTGCAACTGTCTCAGAGTTGGCGGTTTCTTGCTTCACTTCATTTTCAGTGGTAGCAAAAAGACAAAACAGTGTATTTTTATTAAAGTAGCATGTGTCTTTAGAGACACGTCCATGAGCTATTGTTGAATACTGGAGAAGAGCAAGTACCTTAATTGTCCTGCCTCATATTGTTCTGTTGAACTGTTGCTGCTTTTCAACAAAATAAATCCTTTGATATCAGTTGACTGGAGTGTTCAGTGAACAACCATTGCCATCTGCTTATTCTAACTATTTTATGATTTTTCATGTAACTGATATCAAACTAAGTAGCACCGCAGTTAAGAGGTTAATGGAGAATTTCTTATGTTTCCCTATACAGTCTTGGCATGGAAATTTCATAATAGGCAATTCTGTAATAATCCTTTCTCTGGATCATCACAAGCCAGGGTGAGCAGTTCTAGTAAACTCCACTGCAGTAACAATGCTCCTGTACTATTAAGTATCTTGCTTCAGTGACTTGTGATTCAGCTGCTAAAATTCAGTAGGTAAATATAAAGTGCTATACAATGCTGTGCTAATACCATAAGCACATCATTGCCTGGATATAAACCTCCTGACCACCGAAAGGACTCATTGTTTTCTGCCTCAAAACAGCTCATGATAAAAGCCAAAAAATCTGTTACCTAATATGTTTTAACAACAGGAAAATTCACTTTCAGAGTTGCAAATCATTTTACTAGTACAGAAAGACGTTATAATGCCTGCTTGCTTGGTGTCCTGATTTGTGCAATGCAGAAAATCCACCTCCCCCAAAAAAACCCCAAATCCCTGAACCAGAAGTAACTAGAACCAAATGGACAAAATTTGTCGCAGTGTTTTCTAATTAAGGCTGGTTGTACACAGCAACCATATGTTACAGATCCTGCAACTTACTAGCCAGCAAGTTTTATCTATATTCAAAGAAGAAAAGCTTTAGAAGTGTGGTAAGCAGTTACCACTATGACAAGCATATTAAAACTGAAGCAAAACATAGTCAAGGTATAGGTGCACTCTACACAGGGTTTTGTGACAGAGAAAAATTAAATGTTTTTCACTGTTAAATGAATCTGAGCTTAACTGAATACACTTGTAAAAGCATAATTGGGGGACTGCAAACTACACTTATCAAGAAAAGAGAAATAAAACTTAATGCAGTGCATTTTTAAAAACTAATTGCCAGTAATTATTTCACTATATGTGGTTGTATTTATTGAGAGTATGCAGAGTACTGGAACTGCATCTGTACAAATTAGATTGTCTCTACGTTTTACATCAATTCAATAAAAAATTCTAAATACTGTATTCTAGTATTTATTATTTAGTCTTAATATATGCCGTGTACCGATATTTATCAATCAAAATCTAAACATGTCAACAGCTTTCAATGTAAAAAAATACAAGTCATATTTTGAAATTCATGTGTTCTTGCACCCTATATATTTGAACACAATCAAGCAATTATGCTTGTCTATCACAATCTGACTTTATAAACTTGGGTTATTTACTTTCTATTTATCATTTTTCTAGGTTCTGACATGTTGAAGATAGCAGAGAAAATGATGTACACATTCTGTGCACTGCTCTCCTTTCTGCTTACCTCTCCAATAATGCATGGGTTAGAACAACATTCCTCCAGTACTCTGTAGACAGCATTACTTGAGACAAAGTCAAGATCCATACAGTATAACCATCAATTTGGTTCTCAAAACTGACATAGTAAAATAAGCTGAAATATTGATTTAAAACAAATAAACAAACCAATTAAGGTTTTAAATAGCTTTTAAATTAAAGGGTGTTAGTAACAAATACTTTCCTGTTCTCAAACCCTGAATCTAGTCACTTCCCATAAAAGCCTAATACAATCAGAACCATACATTTCTGGGTTTAGACTCAAGCTACCATTCCATTTTTGCATTGCAAACCTTACTTTCATTGACACATCTCTGAACACACACTGAAATTTATCAAGCACGGAAATCTAAACTCCAGCCATAGTAGTATATTTGGTTTATTTCACCTTTCTTAGTCTTTTCTAGCTGCTTCTGCAGGACATGTTTTGGCTTTCCACAGACCCAAAAAGCATGTTTGTAGAAGGACTGAGGAACCACAGAAAGTGGTTAAAACAGAAGAAAACACAGATGGCTAGCCAAAAGCAGCTAGCAAAGCAAAATGGTGACTAAAGCAATTAGATAACTTTATGGCAAACCATTCATGAAGTTGAGGATGGAAGAAAGCAAGGATGATATTCCGTGTATGTGTGTATACACATTACCCGAGTCACAAAGTGATGAACTGTGGGAATGCTGAAACTATGAGAACATCATGCTGGGAAAAAAACTCTTTCCCTAGCTGTGCACTTCATTATGTGTCTTCTTTGCTCCAATGGCTCTACTTCCTTGCAGCTGTGATGGATCAAGGCGATACAGTCACAGTCATGATCTAGGAGATGAAGATCATTCAAAGATCAGGCACGAAAACAAGCACAGGGGAATGACGAGAGCTTTTTAATGAACCAGACAAATTAGGACTACTAACAAAACACAACAGCTCTGGCTCTCTTTACTAGAAAGATCTTCTAGAGACAACCCTTCCCAAAGCAGTAGACAGTTTACGGTTTATTACTTAGATGTGCATTACCCTGCGTGGATTGACAATTATTTTCTTCTGCTGTTTTATTATTCATTGCTCCTACTGTAAGTGTTACCATAAGTTGTTCATGGACTATTAAGCAGGACAGACCTGGCTAAGAGGTCCACTATTACCCTAGCTTATCTGGGTTTATGGGGAGGTAACAGTGTGATTTGGAGATGATATGCATGTTCAGAACCCGGTGTGTTGCTCCAAATATAGAGAAAAACACACACAGAGAAATGTCTTTATAGATTTCAGAAGCAAAGAAGTCAATAACTATTAAATGATAGCTGAAATGTGGCTCATTCTCAAGACCTGCAACGTCTGCTGTACAGACTCTGAAGTGTATTCTAAAATGAAGGGATGCTGCCTTCCAGTGCAACCTGTGAATAATTAGTTACAAACATTGAACGTATTTATATATAAAGATCTTTTGGAGGAGAGTGTTTGTACTGAAGTGCCTAGACACAGGTAGTGTTGAAAACTTACAATATGTAACAGCAACAAAATTGGGAGGTGTCTTTAAATAAAATAACAGACTTAATGTCTAATAAATTCGATTTTGAAAGTTATCAATGTTATTCTATACCCTATTATTATTTTGAATTACAGTATGTATTGTCAGAAATGGGCATTTCAAAAGTACACTTTCACTAGTACTAGTCCTATCTTTCAGAAAGCTCACTGGCAAAACTTTTAACGCTTTTTGGAGTAGTAGTATAACAACAGCTCTGAGAAAATTTCAGCCCCTCTCTTTTTCATTCCTCAAAACCAAAAGTATTGTTTTGGGGGCTTTTTTGGCTGAAATTGAAGCATTCGCTGATGAAACGTATTAATTGTATTTAGAAGTCTCACAGTTAATTGATCAATGAAAATTATCCAGGAATCACAGCAGGTAAGAATGAAAGCATTTATTTTGTCCTTGGCTGTGCCTGAAGGCAGAAATCAAATTGACAAATTTACGTGCAATCACTTCTTCAAGGTTTCCAAAGCGGAAACTCCAAAGCCTTATTGGCAATATCTTTCAGTTCTTTATTATCTTCACCCTTAGCAAGCTTCCCATAACATGTAGTAGAAAACTTTCTTGCTGCAATCTGAACCCTTTAATTCTTGCACAATCCTACCTCACTATGACGAACAATACCCTTCAATTTTGCTGCCACCTTTTTGTGTAATAAAATCTAAACTACTGGGCATACAATGGGTCTCGTTTTCAGTGACTGAATGGCACTGATAAAATCATAAACTACAAGCCCTTTTTCTTCCATCAAAACTGAGGTGTCTTATGGTTCAGTAAGAAATGTCAATTACAGTGGCTTAGATGTCAATATATTGAAGACTGTCAATTTGATCTGCCATTTACAGGCATAGTTCCAATTCTCATGGAAATTACAAGTGCTAATACTAGCAGTTTGGCATCAATATTTTACAGAGCTACCAATAATTCTAAGTGTCCTAGTTATCTGATGCCTAAATAATTAGTCAAAGTTAATTAAATCACAGATATGGAAGGCAATCTACATCTCTATGGCAGACAAGAATTTTTTTAAATCTGAAATAAACATAGAATTTTTTCTAAAGGCTCATCCTTTTTCCTGAAATTCGCACTTCACCTCAAGAATTCCAGACAGTTCTTACAAGTTTTAAGTCTCTTAATCAATAACAGAAACAGAGCAAATAGTTGTGGTCAGTTACCTTCAACGCAGATTATTTACCAACAAGTATTAACCAAAGAAACAGAAAACTAGCCATTGCAAAAATGTGACAGACAAGTCCCACAGAAGTAAGTGAGGAACACAACAGGAAGCACAAGCTTTTTCCGAACTAGAAGCTGAAACTTCTTTCTCTGTTGAAGTTGCAAGTTTTAACAATTTAAATATATGAAAAGCTGCTTCATACAAGAGTGTAATTTGGGTTCATTCACCCAAACTACTTATTACTTACACCATGTAACATGCATGTAACATTCTGTGGCAGCATGAAATAAGATGGCAAATGGAACCAACATGAGGTGCGTAGTTTGACTAAAGGCTACCTGAAAAGGCCAAACAGGCATACTAAAATAGACAGACATAAAGAGACCTCTGCAAAGAGATTCCAATAATTTGTCCATTAATTGATTTCATTCTCTCAGCTGCACAACTGATGTAAGCTGGTTTATGAAAGACTTCATCTAGACCAAGTAAAGAGACTTGCCTGGCTAAATTAGCACTGGGAAAAATAAGTCTTCAGAAAAATATATAGCAAGCAAATAAAACTGATGAATGACATGAACAGAAATAACCTACATTTTTAGGAAAAAATATAAAATATTATTGAGTAATTGCATATTATTGCATAAAACTTCAAGTTTTCTTCATTGTGCTAACTACTGAAAACAACCCTTGCTACCACAAAAAAAATTTGAAATTAATAATTAAGACAATAGTATATAGTCAAATGCAGAATCTTAAGAAATCCAGAATTCCTGACATAAAAAAGTTACCTTCCTTTGAAGGAAAGTATAGATGAGAAATATATAAAGAATACCTGGTGATTTTGCAGTTAGTTTAGTAACATACTGATGCATCATAGGTCTCAAGGGATAAAATTTTCTTTCCCTCTTAATCATAGTTTATGTGATCTAATAGTTATTTTACAGAAAAGTATCTATATACAGAAAAGTATCTATATACAGAAAAGTATCTATATACAGAAAAGTATCTATATCTCAGATTAGGAATTTTAAATTCTATCAGATTGGTAATGACTGTAAGACCTTTCCAATATTGGCTAGGGACTGCACTAATGCACCTTTCATCACCAGTAATACCCAACATCACAAGATTAGTAGGAATACTTTCCAAGGCCACCAATTACAAAAGTGATGGCATGCAAGTTAACAGGTCCAGTAGTCTGAAAGTAACTATGAAAAGAAAAATGCATACATGGAGTACAGGTTTTAGATTTTGCTTCATAAAATTCTTATGAAATGTTCTATGTCCATATAAATAACACTCACAGTGGCACCAAAACAAAAAAAAAAAAAACACAACAAAAAAACCAACCAAACAAACAAACAAAAAAGGCAGTGCAGCTAGAAGACAGGTAAATGAAAAATTAAATTGGTGTAATTTCCAGGGGGATCTCAATTTAAAATATGGTAAAATTCTTTAGCATAAGTTCATAAGTACAGATTTTTCCAGGTGTAAACACTCATTGTATAGATTAGCTCTTGCACAGTGCTGCACTCGGCTGTGAAGGGGCTCATCCTTGGAGCTGACAATCTTGTTCTTCAACAGACCCAGGTCAGTTTTTAACAGTGTGTGGTAACAAATATTAAATGAACTGCAAACAAAATAATAAACAAACAAGTGGTGAAAGATTGAATCAATTACCTTAAGTTACCTTGAAGAAACAATCAAAAAATAAAGGCAGGGAAAGAGCAAAACATGACATAACCCTTAAACAGGGAGGTATGGGGTCAGTTTGGAAAATTATATACAATAACACAATGGGTAAATGAGTAAACAGGAAAAGTGAAAGAAAAGGTCAAGTTATTATTTAATCCGATAATACTTAACACGCATATGGTTTACATTGAAAAAAAAATGTTTTCCTTCCTTGAATGAAAATAATGAGAAATATTTTAGAAAAATAATGTAAGTATATCTTTCATTTGTGCTAATTTCATACAAAAAAAAAAATCTCATACCATATGCTAATTACTAGCACTGTTATTTGCTTTCCTTTCAAATTAACAACCATAGCCATAGTCTGGATCATAAAAGTATTGGCAACATCGTCCTTTTTCCTGAAATTGTTGAACCTACTAATTCTGTGACTGGAAACCTTGATCTATTCTACCACAAACTTCCAAAATTCCGACTGCAATATATCTTAAACCAGGTGAAAACATTTTTACAACTAGGATCCTAAGTCACTTATTCAGAAACAGAAAACAAGGCAGACTGAAAGCATCCATCCCAAAGGTTGATGCTGGTGTTTGGGAAATCTGCTGGCAGAGGAATGGCTTGGATTTCTATCTGCTCAGGGAATGAAAGGAATTAAAACAAAACACACATGCTGTACATCTCTTCCAACTAAACTATTCTATATTCTTGAAGAGACTAACAATAACTGGACTATTAGGTAGATTTGGCAAACTAAATACAATAATTTCTAGACCGTAGGGCACTACACCCTGTTCCTGTCGTCCTGTTGCCCACACTGTAGACCTATTTAACCACTGCTCTGTTTCTAAATTTCAGCTCCCGTAAATCATATGCCAGAATGACTGGCCTAGCAAGGTGGGAAGCACTCGGGGTCCTGAAGGTTAGATGTGGCCTTCAAGATCTGCATGTCGTTCATTTTATGGCTCTAGATCCTGACTTTTTAAACTCGGTTCACTATTTACTGAATTCTGACTGACTTTGAAATACTGCTAGGATGATGAAAAAATGACATTCTTAGGCCATTAACCATTTTCTCAAATAAATAAACTTTTAGTTCCAATTTTGAGGCTCTCTATTGCCTCACAGTAGGAAGGAAATCTAATCTGCAATTCCAAAAGTATGGGGTTTTACTTATCTTTATAGAAAATTTCAAGTAGAGTACTGTTCTTAAGATGCATTAAATAAATAAAAAACACAGAAATAGAAAGGGAAATTAAGCTGTGCATGCTGATAGGTTCTTACTCTTTTACTATAGCAACCACAGTGGCACTCAAAATAGACAAGGTACTTTATCCTTCTGTCAGATAACATTTAGTATTCTATTTGGGTTGCACTAGCTGGATCATGGAAACTAAACTCTCAAACAAAATTAAGTTCATATATGCAATAAAGTATATGAAATCCAAAATAAACTGACACACGGAACAATGCTGATTTCTAAAAAGGGAAATAATAAATAGTATCTGAATGCTATAGTCTTGCATTTATTGTTTTAAATTAGCTGGAGAAAAGACATTATAGTTATTTCACCACTGACTTAACATTTTGGAATTTTTTCCTGATGTATTCTCTGAGTTTGTATCCATCTATTTGTTTTAGAAGAGGAACTTTTCAGACTCAATGTCTAAAATAAGCTATCCCTAATAGATCACTGTTATCTTGGGGAAAATCCTGCAGGAATAGTTAGGTGGGATTCTGAAGCTGAAATGCAAGTGTCATCTGGTTTTGGATAGGTTAAATTCCAAATCTCCTTCCACTATGGTGGAGGGATTCAGATTCAATGTAATTCTACACAACTGTCAACCATACAATCAACTTATCCAAAAAAACTTACCAGATGATATACTAACTTCTTAAAAAGTATTTAAAAATCATTGTATCCGGTTAGAACCACAGTTAATTAACTATATATTTATACCATTTTAAGGGATTAAAAAAAAATAATATCTTAGATCTTGATTGCTAACAAAATAGCAATTTATGAAAGTCCTTTTCAAAAATTTAAGTGAGTTTTGCCTGAGCAAAGACAGTTTATATTCTGAGCCGGATTGAGATTTGGTCTATTGTAGTTATTTTTTTCACAAAGAAAGGTTAAAAATATGCTAACGACTTTAACAGTAAGCAAGCACTATATGATTGCTCAGTCACCAAATATGAAGAGCAAGAATAAAGATTAACCTTTACAGAGAATTACCCAGATAGATGGAGTATGCTAAATCAGTATAAACAGAATACACTCCTAATCATTGATAAAATATTTAAGCTTCCTACACTCCTTTAGCTGTCATAAGCATTTCATTTCTAAGATAACAGCAAAAACTAATTAAAATTATTTGGGGGTTTTTTTGTACCAGTCCTGAAACCAGAGCACAGTATGTGCACCATTCTAATGTGTCACATTTCTTTCAACTCTTTTAAATAGCCAACAGCACATAAAGGTCACAAAAACTATTTTGTTGCTGCTTTCTCCTCTCTAATGTACCCAAATCAATCCTGAAATATTTTCAACAGTAATTTCTGTCTAGCCAGAAAAATCATGATGTTCCTGTACTACAGATAAATACAACATATTAATTTTAACACAAGAATTGAATTTGATAGCATTTGGCATAGGACATGATAATAGTAAAGACACGGCAGCACTGGCTGCAATGCAGGGCAGTAACGCAACGTTCACCAGCGCTTCCTGCCCACTTCTCCGTAGCACTATGTCCTCACCGCTGCTTCAATCCACATAGAATGAAATCAGCCTCGGGACGCCTACTCCTGCCACCAGTCACACCTGCATTTTAGGTGCAAAGTCAGAAACAGGTTTTCGTAACAGCTTCTGAAGGGCTCAGCATTTGATAATATCTGCTCCTAATGCTGCCAGTGATACGAGCAGCACTAGGTCAATCCTGACCTCTTGGGAGCATTTCATTCTGATGTACTAAGTAAACTGGATGTAAGCAGGAGGCAGGCAAAATACTTCTGAATTTTATATAGACAAAGAGCTTGAGTTCTTCTTATATATGTATGGGATGAGCTTAATGCCCTAAACAGGCACCATATTCATTATTTCCTTTTGCAGACAGAAACAAATAAAAGAAATTCAAAATAGATTTTGTATTAAAGAAGTTCCTACAGGGAATTATATCCAAGGTTGGAAACGGACATTTGCAGTTTTACATTTAATCCTCCTAAGATGAAATATACTTGGCAGTTGTTAAAAATTCAGCCAAAATAATAAAAAAAATTATTAGCCTATCCAGATCTGTGGATAAAATTCTCAAATTCAGTTTAGACTGACAATCATTCTGATACCTAAAGCTCAGTTATCTGGTCTCACAGTATGCTTGTTAGTTCACATCTTAAAGTGGGAATCTTACATCAAAAAGGTTGAGTCCTCCAGAGTATCTCAAGACACAGAAGGGATTGTTTTGTTTGGCTTTGGACTATTTATGCTATCATTTTGTCACTGGCCTTTCTGAGTCTTTGCTTTTACAGCCAACGTCAATCTACAAAGTCTTACTACCACCAATCATTTAGGAAAGCCAAGTGAACTTGCATGCAGACATCACTAGTGAGAAACAGTGATAGGAGGAAAATGCTGACAGTAAGAAAAATTGAAACATTTTAATGAGAATTGGTTTTCTAGAAATTGACACTACAGACACATGGGCACACTATAGAAATCGAGGCAGGCTATTAATTGATAATGATTGTTTTGCCTTTCAGTGAGATTTTTTTTAAGTTTAGGAAGAATCAGAGCAAAAGAAAATGCCAAAGATACTAAATAAACATTGTCAAGCCATAAGAGAGAAATTAAGAAAAGCTAACACAAGACAGAACTAGCAAAAGGCAGACACAGAACAAAAGATCAGAGTTGGCTTAGAATGCCAAAGCAGCAACTTGGATGAATCTGTGGAGCTCAAAAATAAAAATCAGACAGATGTAGAACTTAGAGAACAGATGTTGTATAAAAAAAAAATAATTCCAACATTTTAAATATATATTTATACTTATCCTATATCATGTCTTTAATATTGAACATCTTAAAAATATAATTGCAAAAAGCCATTCAGATGTGCTTATTATGGTGCTTAAGAAATTCTTTGGGTTGTTGGAATTATTTAGTCCTTAACCCTAACACATATCAGCAACCTATATGAAGCATATGCTTACTAAAGTATATTCTATAGTGCTTTCTTCCTAAAGTAACTCATAATTGAGCAGGCAGGAAATAAACATTACATAAAACATCTAATATGACAGCTAAATACTATTACTTATGGGCAAGAAAGGGTTTGTTTTAATAAATTTTTGAAAGGGAGTAGAAGATGCATCAATATATGAGCCTTCAAATTCTAATTGCTATAGCAACTGGTTGTATTTCTAGCTATCATAACAACTTTAACAATTGTAAAGAATATCAGTGCTGGTCTCTCCATGTTTTTCCAAATAGAAGTCCATATGTCGTTGCAGCACAGGAAATTCTAAATAGTGTTTTGCATATAGAAAATATCTTGCTTGTCATTTTTCCAGCTTTGCCCTACAGCAGGAAAAAAAGAAAAAAAAAAAAGGAAAAAAGGCCGGAATCATTTCGCCTTTTAATAAGATTAAAGAAAATTACGACTAAGCCTTAAACCCTTATGGAATTCCCTCCCATTCTGAATCAGTCAGTCATTTTTAATTTTTTTGCCTCCTTCAGTAGGCATTAGTAGTCTCCTTTTAGGTCACATATGCTTCCCTATTGTTCCCTTCCTATTTTCTAGCTCACGATCATTTTCTAAGTCTAAATTTATTTTACACAAATAAGTCACTAGAAAGCAGCAATCCAAACCACAAAAGAGAATTCCCCATTAATTTTCTTTTGGATCAGGTATAAGGAGACAAGCCGTTCCTGGTATAAGGGAAAATCTTCATCCTCTGTGAAAAATCTTATGAAAGACAAGTTGTCTTTTAGATTGGTTTCAGCTTCCTTCCCATTTCTAGCCCTGCCTATGGAGGGGATTATGGCTGAAATCCTAACACCCGCAAAGTAGGGCCAAGACAGTTGCTTGTATCAGTTTATTACTTTGGTACATAAAATCTGTGTTAAATTATGGCTTTTTCTTAAGGATATAATTTATTTATTCTTAACCAAATGCACACAGCCATGACAGGGTAAGAGTAGAATTTAACCAGTCTTGCAGTTAGCAATAAAAACTTCATCATAATCTTGTAGAAGGTACAGTTTTTATCTTCCATAAAACCCAAGTTAAAACCAAGGCACTCATCATAAGTAGAGTATGATTACACACCACCTGGATCTTAACCACATTCTAAAACAAAAGGTAAAACGCTGCCACACCTGTTGCTTTTTTCCTTGAAACACAACAAAACATCTAATCAAAACAATATCCTCTGAAACACAGAGGATATTGCCCAAGCTAAATTCCAAGAATGCAAATGTCAGAGCCGAAGGGTACCTAGTACATGTAGTGAGCTGCTGTAAGAGCACTTGTTGTGGTAGAAATAACAAGAACTCCCAGGCGCTACATGGATGTGCCATAAATTACTCCCTATCTAGTTTCAACTAGAATAACTGTCCATTCTGTTGGATGGAAGTGTAGGCAGTTTTCCTTTGGGTTTGAGCCAGGAAGCAGGAGAAGAAATTGTCTGTGATACAGGTTCGGTGGGTGTCAAGAAGGGCAGCCACTACTGGTGCATTGTTTTTTTCATATTTTGCCTGTACTGATGGGAAAACTTTTAATGAAATCTTGCAATCTGCACCTAGCAGAAGTAGCAGTGAGATATACTGTCAGATGTGTTTTATCTAACTTTATGTTGGCCCATAATTGTTATACAGACGATGCCACAGAGAGCAAATTTCATTTTAAGACTTATATGTATTTACTATGGGCACAGAAAATTACAAGGCGAAAGTTTCTTTTAGGAAAATACGACTTCTCTTCAGTGTGCTTTATCTTTAAAAATATAAAATGCCACTGAAGTCCAAAAGAATATATAATTTAAATCCAATTTTGTAAACAGACATAGAGATTTATCGTCTGAAATAATCTGAATAAATTATGGGGTTTTATGTTCTGAGTTAAAATGAACACTCCAAGGGTGTCTATTAACAAAATTCCAGGATGAACCAAAGGCAGCTAAGGGTGACAATACTTTGGATACCATCCATGTACTCTCACAATTACGAAATTATTTAAAGCAAACGAAAAAAGCCTTCTAAGTAAGCAAAGCCACGCTCAGTTATGCAGATAATGCATAACTGAGATTGAGAGACAGCACGTAGTCAGAGTTCCCCAAGAGGCATTGTGGAGAGGGATTTAAAGTCTTTGGTATCTCACAGTTGATTTTTACTTTTGTGAGAAAGAAATGCTATGCACAGTGCACAGGGTACATGGAATGCAACCCAGCCTGCACTCGGCAACACCTCCTTACAACACCTGGTCAGCAGCCCAAGGTCTGTTCTCGTCACACAGAATTAATAAACCATGATGTCTAAATTGCCTTGGTCTTACAGTGATGCTGAGCATAGCAATTTCATCTGTTGCAGAAACACTGGAGAATCATAAAATGGTTTAGGTTGGAAGGGACCTTAAAGATCATCTAGTTCCAAACCCTCTCCCCACTAGACCAGGTTGCTCAAAGCCCCATCCAACCTGGCCCTTGAACACTTGGAGGGATGGGGTCTCCACAGCTTCCCCAGGCCACCTGTTCCAGTGTCTCACCACCCTCAGAGTAAAAAATTTGTTCCTGATATCTAATCTAAACCTACTTTCTTCCAGTTTAAAACCATTACCCCTCATCCTATCACTACACACCTTTGTAAAAAGTCCCACTCCAGCTTTCCTGTAGGCCCCCTTAAGGTTCTGGAAGGCCGTTCTAAGGTCTCCCCAGAGTCTTCTCTTTTCCAGGATAAACAATCCCAACTCTCTCAGCCTGTCTTCATTGGAGGAGGGCTCCAGCCCTCTGATCATCTTCGTGGCCCTCCTCTGGACCTGCTCCAACAGGTCCACATCCTTCTTGTGCTGAGGACTCCAGAGTTGGACATATTATTGCAGGTGGGGTCTCACCAGACCAGAGTAGAGGGGGAGAATCACTTCCCTGGACCTGCTGGTCATGCTTTTTCTGATGCAGCCCAGGATATGGTTGGCTTTCTGGGCTGCAATCACACATTGCAGATCACAGTGAGCTTCTCATCTACCAACACCCCCAAAATCCTTCTCCTCAAGGCTGCTCTCAATCCATTCTCCACCCAGCCTGTATTTATGCTTGGAATTGCCGCGACCCAGGTGCAGGACCTTGCACTTGGCCTTGTTGAACTTCATGATACTGGCATACTCCACCAAAGTCAGTCGGACTGTCCATATGTTCAAGATCAATCCCATAGTCTGAAAGTTTGCCTTTCCTATGGGAAATGTAGGTCTGCCTTTACTTTTTGCTACCCTCAAACTGTATTCTCTGACTTGTCACATGGATTAAATTGAACTATTTTAAACCATTACATTTGTCACAAGAAAGGAAGGCAGAAAGAGCCTGTTGAGAAATATATTCAAACACCAAGTCATTCAAATTAATTTGTGGAAGTCAGTAAACAACATAATAAAATAATTATTTACTGAACTTAAAATTAATTCACTTTGGCCCTGGGTGTAACTCATCTGTTTAATTTCTGAAAACAAAATCAAGTTTTACTTCTAGGAAACAATTTCTAAATGCTGAAGAACAACTCTGTGATTTCATTGCCTCCTGCACTGAGTGCTACTCCATCTCCTTTACAACAGGCACTACTTCTTGGGTGAATTCTTACATTTGGAAGCCAATTCTTTATCCCAGATGTATCTATGTACATGAATAAGGCAGGTTTAGGATGAATATACTTGCACGTATCAGTAAGTTAGTGGGGGAAGACACTACATCATGATATACGATTCCATAAGCCAAAAAGTAATCCAACCTCAGACACTACAACAAGATAGCTATACATGCAGATATACTTGGTTTGAGTAACAGGATTTTAAAATGTATGTGCTCATAAAGTGAATTATAAAAATAGCCTAATTTTAACACTTGTGTGGTCAGAAAATGAGGAGCAGTACAAAATTCCATGATCCGAGTGTTTTTTTGGGGGGCGGAGGTATTGCTTTTTGTCTCTTGGTTGTTTGTTGTTTTGGGGTTTTTTAAGATCTGAAGTCATGCTGCCTACTTAAAGCTACTTTATTTAAAGTCATTGGGTAACTAGAGAGCAAGAATATTATGATTTTGGCACAAAGTCAGAACTAACAAGCATAATGAGGATGGCAAATACTCATTATTTAATTTTCACAGCAAGTTGTTTGCAGTCACATTTATGTGAAGAAAGAAAAATCACTTCCCAAAATGCATGTTCAGTAGATTTTAATAAGTGCATCCGAGAAAGTAGTAATTCACATTTTTAAAGAAAGCATATTTCTCAAACCCAAATCTATCGATACGTCTATTTGTCAAAGGATCTACCCAGTTTATAGCTGTAAGCTTAATAAATAGATACTAATCACAGAGAATCAAACATGAAGTACTACAATGACTAGTATGAGTTGTTAGCTTCTCTGATGACACAATAAAACTGTATCTACAGAGCCTACCAATCAGTTGTGAGATTTGATGCTTGCAGTCAGAAGTATCACTGTTGTTTCCAGATGGTGTTGATCTACTTATCACGTATTTGGGAGAAAGGTAAGCAATCACAGGCAACCATAAAATGCACCTCTTCAAAGAAACCTAACAACATGGCACAAAACTTTCTAATGTTATGTTTCACCTTTTCAGCTCAGATGTATTTGAAAATCTCTTCAACACAGATTAGAAAAACAGAAATAGCAGGAATGAGTTTAAAGCCAAGAAACGATCATTTGCATTAAAAAGAAGAAAAATCTATATATGTAAAGGCTTCAAACCAAGACTGTGGGATAAAAAAATAAATAAATCCATAAACGATTCGCTTTTGTTTTCTTAAGCCACCAGAATAAATATATGCGAATAAAAGTCCTATCTGTTCCAGAAGAAAAATAATTGGTGATCCACAGCTAATTGCCAAACTCAGATTTAACAGATCAGGACGAATCAAAGCAGGTTGTTTTGTCTTGCTTTCACTGAATTTTGGTTAAGACTTTATTTTTCCCCTTAGTTGTCATGGGAACATGTGCAGAGCAAATTAAAGCAGATAAAGCACTGGTGGCAAAAAAAAATAAGTTGTTCCTATTCAGGCTGTTCTCATTAATGCTTTCTGAGATACTTAGGAAATTGTGACACTCAGACCATTTGGTACTATTTGAAAAGTACATTTTACCACACTAGATCTTTATACAATCAACTGTCCAGCTACAATCCACTGCAATGTTTATTGCTATTCCCAGAATTCTACAAGCTATTTTACATTTTAGCATGTTTCAGCATCTACAATGACTTGAAATGCACCTTCTAGAGAGTAACCAAAGAACAGGAATACTAAAAAAAAAAGAAGCTCAAAGAGAGAGAAGGGGAAAAAGACAGACAGAAGGAGGGATAAAAAGAAACAGAGAAAGACTGGAAGAAAGAAAGAAGCACAATCTCATTGATTCTATTTCTAAATTTCAGCATCTTTGTATGTAAAACTTCCTCTTTTCCCTTGCAACTTTTTCAGAGATCAGGTAACGTCCTCACTTTCCTATTATGAAAAGACCCCCAGACTCCCCTTTCGTACAGCAAGTTCTTTCTCTTTGACCCATGAAAAATGAAAGGGATATATACGTGTATTTTTATGTCAAGAAAGGTGAAGGTTCGAATACCTGAAGTACTCATCTTTAAATAGTTGTGGCCCAAAAACTCCTGTGCTAGATCTCTCCTGAGAGCTGCGACAAGTTGGAGTATCCCACATTCATCTACAGTGTCAAATTGCCTCTGTCCCAAGTGCAAAACCATGAAATGAGTTGCCCTGTAAGCATATACAGTACCCTTAGCAAAGCCCTTGACTATTTACTGTGTATCCATCTGTCTACCCTCAACATAACCCTTTGACCTCCTATGCAGATCTCCATAAAGGACAACCCTTACCACTTTCCTGCTGTGTCCATAGGGGTCACTTGGCACACAAGCAGGCTGTGAAAGACTGCTACTTGCTGGGCTAAGCAGGACAAAAGCTGGAGACTGAGCAATGGGTGGGTAGCAGAAGAGGCATAAGCACCAAGACGCTTGTGAGGACAGCCACCCAGTCTGTGCCCAGTGCTTTGTCTCCCCCACCCCTGGAAGGCCACCTCTACCACAACAATCTCTATGGAAGAATCCCGCTAAGCTTGAACCCACGCCATACTACTGAACTTTTGGTAGTTCAGTAGTATCCACTGGTTGGATCACAGCACACCTTTCATATGGCATGATAAGCAGCAGGTTGTTAATTATGGATATGCAATGATATTTCCTTTGAGAAAGGTCCCTGCTGATACCAGCCCTGAAGCAGCCCACTCTTTTCTCTTACTGATGTCTATGGCCATTTCTGACTCCCATGACAATACAGCTTCAGAGCTTGTTCACTGTGGCTTTTTTGTTCTGGAAATCTGAGAATTTATATTGAGTCTGACTTACTCCCAATGAGCTATCATCCAGGTTATCCCAAAAAATGTCACGACCTGGAGCAGGAGCAGCCTGACCAAAGGTAAAGGTGGCATAAGGATGTCAATACGTGAGCTACATGGTGCAGGACAGCGAGGGACTCAGTTGCTTCCAGATATGAACTATCCCAGGGCAATGCAGGGTTACCCTGGATGACAAGATAACAAGGGGAAGGACATCTTCAGGTTCTCAATTCTAACATATCAGATGTGACACTCATGAGGTGGACATTTTAATAGGAGATACGGCCTGAAGAGCACTGACTGAGAAAATCCAATGGGACGGCACAAGCAGATGGAAACAAAGCAAGCCTTGTTTGGGTCCCTCAAGATCAATACAGTCAGTAGGCCCATGCCCTCTTCATCGCAGCCTCTTGTTTAAATTCAGCAAACAGGCGTTTGAAGCTGGGCTTGATGCTTGCTGTTTTCAATGCATCATTAGGCACATGAACTATGTAACTTTCTGTACTGCTAATATGACACTTGCCTTGTCAGCAGACCCTGATCAGTAAGTAAAAAACTATCACGCTCTACTCCTCAAGATCATCCGAACACTTGAAATCACATAAGACAGCACCCTCAGTTAAAAATGTCAAATTCCAGAACTAGATGTCTATACATCAAGCACAAATCAAATTAATCAAACCCTAAATATCAACATTCTAATTAAGGGAGGGGGAAAAAAAAAATCATGATCTTTTCAGGTTATTCTAAACATTTACATTGACTGCAGTATAATTTTTATAGAGGTAAACCTAGATTCAATGTACTTAACCCCTTTAAATTGCCCACTATATCAGTAAAACCCACCCTAACATTATCAGTATAATAATCCACTTTTAGTACTGAATACACACATGTAAAGACAGACAGCAATTTCTTAAAATGATAATATCTTAAATCACATGTAACATGATTTAAAACTCACTAAATCTATCAGCGTTGCATCAAACCCATGTTTCCTTACTGTTTGTTTTAGAGTGACACAGCTTCTGAAATTAAGACATGCAAGCCACATCTGAAGGATAATTAATTTTCTATTCTTTTATAAAATAAAGAAAAAAACCAAAATCTGGACGGTTAGTGAGGACTACAGATACAAAGTTCTCTCCAGGTGGGTATAATCATGTAGACAAAGGAGTGGATAATGTTGGAATTGCTAAGAGTCATAATTACAGGATGCTAATAGTTGGCATTTTAATTATTTGTATTTAATCGAGGAGACAGTTTGAATTCTGAGTTGCATAAATACATCAGTGGCATAGATATTTTTAATTATATACTCGTCACACATCTCTCCACAATAGATTGTGCTCACAACAAATACCATCCAAAGCATTTCAGAGTGCTAGGATGATACAGCTGGCAACACTTGCAACATGCCATCACTAATCTAATGTTTGGCTTATGCACTTAACACTGGTTTTAAGATTCACATAGGGTTTCTGAGGCATTCTGGTTTCTCAGAAGAACATAAGCAACGTAAACACTGTTTTTCAGCTGTTTGTTAACTCAGAAATGGTGACAGGAATGTGGCCTCACTCTCTTCCTGACCTCAGTTTGAAGTCTGGCAATGACAGATGCTAGACATAAATAGTTCTTAAGGGAACTAAAAACCTACCACTGCTACTGTCCTATGCCCTGGCTGTCCTCTAAGTAAACATGTAGCACGCTAGCAGAGCAGACATCTGCATTTCTGGTTTGTAGGCAGAAGTATTATGCCAGTAAATAGACAATATTATGTTCTAGCTCTCAGACTTCTCGGAGGACTAAAATTATGTTTAGATTTTATTATTCTTAATAATGCTTGTCTTATGTTCACATCATCCAGTAATTACTTTTAGTATCAATTTTGCATCGAATGCTAGGTGCAACTTGGATCCTTTAAGCACAAATACATACTTCAGACAGTATTTCTGAAAGTAAATAGAGGAAAAACAATTAGGTAAGTCCTTCTGACAAAACTGCCTCAAATATTAAGCACATTCAGTTGCAGACTTGTTTATCACGAAAGCTTGTCTTCTGCAAGTTCCTCAAAAAAAGCACCCTTGTTGTGGCTTGGGCTCAAACGCTTTTCATGATTCCTGGAAACATATATATTCATTATACTGAAGCCATGTGCGTAATAGACTGTATGTCACTGAAAGAATTTAATTACTATCTCAAAAGTATCTTCATTTTGCTAGATTTGTAACAAAAAAGAGTGTCTAGACACATTTTAATTAAAAAACAAAAGACTCCTTACCCACCCAAAAATATCTCATGTTGATAAATCTAGAAACATGCCCTAAGGTTGCTGCTAATCAGTAGAAAATTCATAGCATTTTTACAGCATTAAATAAATTGTAGATCAAGCCCATTGGCAATACTAATGGCAGAAGCCCTAAAATATTTTGTGACATCAATTACGACTAAAGGAAAAGGACTTGCACCACAGATGAGCAGAATATTTTGCAATCATGCTTCATTTAAGACTATGATTCCTGAACATGATTTGGGAGTTGATTTGACAAGAAGGATGTACCTTAGAGAGCCAGTCTTTCTTTAGCAAAGCATAAGATCTGTAAGAACCTTTGTAAAGGCTATGAATGCACTATACCTCTTCTGTTCTTCAGAGCATAAAACCACCCAAATCAAGGAAACATCTGAACTTTAAGAATTTTAACTTCTTAATTCAAAATACCACCACAAATTACATTACAAATTTAAGTTCTCTAATACCACAAACTGCATGTGTTGCAAATCACTCCTTATTTAGCCACATTTCCTGAAAACTTTTAAAAATTCCTGCCAATAAATTCATTTTTGCTCCTGTAAGCTTAAATGGATTTAGTGTTATAACATCTCTCCATGCAGAACGGTGAACATACAAATGAAATACAAAATGCACATCTGCTACAAAATATTGACCAATTTGAACTGACCATAAGAAAACATTCATTGTAACTCCAACAGGGGAAAATATCTAACTTTGTGCTACAATACATATACATTAAAATATAAGTCTGTATATAAATTAGTCAGTTCTAGTTTCAACTTAATTGGCTGATGGAAAAAGTATGACCATATGTAATTTGACATCCCAATATTCCTCTGCAAAGAAAACTCTTTCCCTTAAATATTTAAAGCTCAATATGAAACAGTATTTGTGGACATTAACTAAAAGTAAGGACAAGGCTGCTCTGGCCTGAGAGATGGCCAAGGACACTTTCAGAGTTCCTGTTATTTTCTTTTCAAATAGTGACAAATAATATAGCTAATTAATCACTTCAACTTATTAAATTTCTACTAATGTAGAAATTAAAGTAAGTGTAACTGAAGAGTAAACAAAAAACAGAGTATTGTAGGAATAGAAGTCTTAATATGTTTTATAAAAATGCTATGGATTAAAAACAATGCAGGTCATTTACTTTGGATTCACTAGCTCTGAAACAAGCTTTGCAAGCTTTACAACATGAGAATTCTCCAAAATACAAAATATCGGTTTATAAGTATTTCATTCTTAAACTAAAAAAAGCCAAAAAATTGAAGTTTTGGAGAGGAATCCTTCCAATAATCTTTAACACTATCTGGAATATGTCCATTTTTGAACCAATCAGACAGCTGCAGTGATTACCATTTAGCACCTGAATCTAGCTTCAGTAGTTGCATAATTGCTAGCAAATAGCAAATGCCTTACCATGAGCGCTTGGCATAAATCTCAACTGATATTTTTTTTTTTTTAAATAGATGTTCTTCTTAAGAATGAAGGAGGAAAAGCAAATACAAAGCATAAAAAATGTTTTAAGACAACTTCCGAAGATGCGTAATCTACTTAATATAAAATACTATAATGAATTTTGAAAAAGGCATTTTTCCTATATTCTACACAAGCCAGAGTACCAATTTGCTCTTGGCTTTTAACTTTTCAACCCACTCCGACAGATTTCTGAGCCAGATGGATGTGGAACAAGAGCATGTAAACATATGGCACAAATGGCAACCAATAACCTCCTAGATGTGTACAATGATTCATTTCAAAATACATATCCCAGGGTTATCAACAGCCTCTTTTGTAAGTTTTGCATTTTTAAAAGGTTAATATATAGAGTAGTATAATTTTACTTCAGTTTTCTCCAGTGAAGTACTGGAACAGCAGAATCTAACCGATAACTAATGATTTCAATGCTTCGCTACAAGTCTTTTGGGCAGTACTACATAATGAAATCACCCTGCATCAGCACATGTCCTGTGATCCTCAAGTAATTAAGAGGCTTTATTCCACCCACCCTGTTTCACTGTCAACCAGTGACGTCAGTTAACAAGAAATAAAGGGCTTTGGTTTGCTTTACTTTACATGTGTGCAAATGATGACATACTTAATGTGAATCAATATATACACTGGCTAGACTAAGTGTAAATGAAACCAGGAGACAGTGCCCTCATACTGCTCTTGGAATCCTCCAAATACAGAATTAGACAGTGAGGTAAAGATCTTTTTCTAGGTCTTTCACTCAACACTCCTAAGACCTTCTTCAGCGAGTTTCTCTCTGTACTCACTTGTACACGTATTTGGTGCTACGACATCATACTCCTGGGAAAACAAACAACTAAACAAGGAATAAACAGGATAAGACAGAAATTGATATTGGTGTGCTTCATAGGCCAAATTCACACCCTCCATCTCCATAAAAATACTGTTCATGGCTTCTTTGGGGTGACTCATAAAGATGTAAGTGCCAGATTTTTAAAGGTATTTGATACTACTGTACGGATACTGTATGGATACTACTGTAATTAAGGAAAATGTGCCATCTTTACCATAGCACTACAGAGATGGGTAGGTTTCCTCACGTTACTGCCCACTTGTAAACAGCAACATTTACACATGATGTTATTGCTACAGTTTTGCCCTAACTACAGACTTGATCCTTTGATGTTTCTTGGCTCCTACTACTTTTTTTTTTTTTTTTTTTAAGAAGGGGACATTTCCATCTGTGACTTTTCCAAGCTTTTTGACGTAACTCATTACTTTGAAAAAGTAAGTAATTCAGGGGTGGCATTTTGAGGAATGTAACATAACTGAGGCAAATATGGTTCTACTGTGTGATGTTAAATGGTATCCTTAGAACTGTAGAATCATCTAGGTTTGAAGGGACCTTTAAGATCATTGAGTCCAACCGTCAACCTAACACTGCCAAAAACACTGCTAAACCATGTCCCTCAGCACCACGTCTGCCTGTCTTTTAAATACCTCCAGGGCTGGCAACTCCACCACTTCCCTGGGCAGCCCTGGGCAGTTCCAATGCTTTATAACCCCTTCAGTGAAGAAATTTTTCCTAATATCCAATCTAAACCTCCCCTGGCATAACTTGAGGCCATTTCCTCTTGTCCTACTGTTACTTGGGAGAAGAGACCGACTCCCATCTCTCTACAACCTCCTTTCAGGTAGTTGTAGGGAGCGATAAGGTCTCCCCTCAGCCTCCTTTTCTCCAGGCTAAACTACCCCAGCTCCCTCAGGTGATCCTCATAAGACTTGTTCTCTATGCTCCTCACCAGCTTTGTTGCCCTTCTCTGGACACAGTCCAGAATCTCACAGAATCATAGAATATTAGGGGTTGGAAGGGACCTCTGGAGATCATCTAGTCCAAACCCCCTGCCAGAGCAGGTTCACCTACAGCAGGTTGCACAGGATGGCATCCAGGCGGGTTTGGAATGTCTCCAGAGTCAGAAACTCCACCACCTCTCTGGGCAGCCTGTTCCTTCTCCAGACTAAAAAGACACAACTGCCCCAGCCTTTCCTGATAAGAAAGATGTTCCAGCACCCTAATCATCTTTGTAGCCCTTTGCTGTACCCTCTCCAGCAGCATGTCAATGTCTTTCTTGTAGTGAGGGGCTCAAAACTGAACACAGTATTCAAGGTGGGGCCTCACCAGTGTTGAGTACAGGGGAATGATGACTTCCCTAGTTCTGCTGGCCACAGTATTCCTGATACAAGACAGGACACTATTGTGCCTGCCTAGGCACACTGCTGGCTCATATTCAGCCAGCTGTTGACCAACACTCCCATGTCCTTTTCTGCCATAATATATTATATATATTCAATATCTAGAACCACATAATTTTACATGCCTTGTCCAATTGTGTTAGTGCCATTTAAAAACAAAACAAACTTTTCTTTTTCATTCCTAAAGCTATAGTAAAACAGTGTTAAACTAGATTTAATATCTATAGGACACACCGAATTTGCTGTCAATTAGAAAAACTTGACTAAAGGAAAACCCATAAATGACTAAATCCAATCTACAACATTCAGAAGCAGTCACAGTTAGTATAGGAGAACTCTGGGCCCTCTCATGGCACAAACCATGAAAACAACATTTGTTGACTTCACATACCTACAGGCATAACAATGATAGTATGGTACACAGGATTAAAACCACAGATACATTTTCTTACCCATCAGCTAGTCCAATAATGCAACAGTAATGTAGACAGACCCCAATAATATGCCAGAACCCAGCAAGCTTTTGTCTATGCTGCAGACCCAAAACCAAGTGCAGCAGTAGAACTCTGAACAGGCCTAATGAACAGGCTCCATTTTATATGGAGAGAGCATCTGGCAATAGCCAGCTTTTCATTACATAGGAATTGCAGTACATTTGCCCTTTTTTTTTTTTTTTTCTATTTGCTTAATTATCTTTCTGTAGAAACAAAATGCAAACACACAAAGTATTATTTCCGATAAATAATGGAGGCAACATTATTATGTATGGATATTTTCTGCTCATTTTTCAGGGCACTTAAATTTCCATCAACTATCAAGTTCCAGTGATTATTTGCCCATCTGTAAAATCATACCTACTATGAAGCAACTAAAAATATGCAAAATGATACATATTATTCATTAGAAGGCCTCTATGTAACCTGTATGAGCTTTTTTTCTGTTTTTGCTTGTGCCAGCAGTATTACCAGTGGTCTCCAGCACACAGCACAGATGTTCCTCTTATACTGTACATGGTTATTTTTCAAGTAGGTTCTCAAAGCAGATGTTCAAATATTCTATAACGTTCCCACAGCGACTGCAGGTTGAATTGCTGCCCTCCATTTGATCCCACTAAGGGAAAATCCTGCTGCACAGATAACAGTTGACAGATAAAGACATTTGGACCACTACTTCTTCTCTTCCCTCAATCAATACTTAATTTTGAAGAAAAATAATTCACTGCTTATAAAAATCCAGAAAATGGCAACAAGCTAACAATTAGATAGGCTGCTGTTAGAAAATGTTCCTGAAAATGTGATAAATCTGCAGTGTGGGGAAGAACTGAACGTTATTTCTTTAATGAAACGGCTGGCTGAGGGAAAATAGCAATTTGTCAAGATCAACAGCATACCAGAGCTAGGCGGTAATCAAAAAAGCAACATAAATGCTAGTAATTATCAGGAAAGAAGGAGAAAAAAACATACACCACAGTAAAAAGATATGCTTCTTGTACCCCTTGAATACCTAAAATACTCTTCTAACGCTAAAGAGAATACAAAAGAACAGCAAAAACTCAAGCAAAAGTAACACTTTCCATAAGAACAACTAAGTAGCCTAGCACTGTTCAACTTGAAAAAAGAGGACTTGGAAGCCTACAAAATCATAAATTGCATAGAGATGGCACAGAGTTGACTAGATTATTCACTCCTTCTGTCTACACAAGTACTGGGAACGATCAACTTGAACTAAGAGACTGAGGTTTGAAACAAACAAGGTTGTGATTCAATATTCAATGCTACACTGAATTGTGAAACTCCTAGTCAGAAGACATGGCGGATGCATAAAGTTTTGTGAGTTCAGAGGTGAACTATTAAATGTTACAACACAGAGAACCATATCAACCCTAAATACATAAACCTCTAAATGATACAAAGCTCAGGAAATCCTGTGAGCCAAGATATAGTCAGAGAGCAAGAGAATACCTTGAGGAAGTATCATAGCCCCTTATGCTGTCTTTGCTCTTCTTCAGGCATCAGTATATGATCACTTTAGAGTCAGGAGATCATGCTACATAAACTCCTGGTCTGAACCAGTATCGCTCTTTTCATCTTTCTAAAACTTTCCAAAAGACAAGGATTAAGGTTTGACAGAACTTAAATAGGAAAAGGTTCTCCCTACAATGCGGAATTAAAAAAACTAAACTAGAAGATGGAAAACGGCCTAACAAAGTAGAAGAGCATACACACTAGTGTCCAGTTCAGTCAAGCTGAATCTCTGCTAGTCTATCACTTATAGGGCAAGCAGCAAGTTGAAAATGAGCTATTCTGTATATTTAAACATTCATTCTACCACAAAGACTGACTCAAGAGCTCAGAAGTTTCCTAGGACAGCTTTAACTAGCTAGACAGTCGTGTCTGCCTTTTGTTGACCAGAATGGATCAAACTGAATGATCACAACCAGGGATACAGCCAGGCACCTGCCAGCAGTTGGATGGTGAGAGCATTCACGCAGCAGCAAGCAGAACAGCAATACTCAAGACACTGAGACGCTAACTCCGCCTGCATTCTGGTGGGGTGTGAATAATGCAACAGCCAGGCAGGTGAGCAGCATCTGAAACGCTACGCTGCACTGGGAGACACAAATACTAGTAGAAACACAGCACTGCCTGGCTGCCAGATTTATGCTGGCTTTCATTCAAGCAGGCAGGAGGCAGTGGAAAAAGTGATATGGAGGTACTCTGAATTTTTCACATTCCACATGTATTTCCAGACTACGAGGCTGTTTACAGACCTACTTATCTCTTAGTGTGAAAAATTTTGCCAGACCTTGGGTTATTTCAGTACAGATCTGGCCTTCCTTTTGAAGCTTTACGGACTGATTCCTGTTTAAAAGTTTTGCCATATTGATAGGTGATAATGTGCTACACCTAGACCTACTTTTATGGACTGTAACACTGACAAAGAGGACCTCGCCTCTGTTTCTGAGATGTCAAAATATATACAACTCAACAGCAGAGTAATAAATCTGCAAACACATGCACATGGCTATCATTTATGTGACATTTTTCCTTTCTTGATTGCAGACATACAATGCTCATCTAATACATGCGAACAGATTTGCTACCATTGAGAGCTATAAAAGGCATTCTTTCAAAATGCCAAATTGATATATATGTATTCCCTTTTTTTTTTTATTTAAACAAATAGCAAAGTTGTCACAAAAATATGTTCTTACAGAATTCTAACAGATAACTGTATCGGTTAACAAAAAGGTTCTCACATTTGCTAGCACTATGGGATTGCATTATATATTACAGCTCATGTTGGAAGATCTTTGTCCTAGGTTCTTTTGAGGTCTGTGTTACTGTCAAGAGCCAAGAGCTTTGACAGCTGTTGCCAGCTCTGTGTGGTTTGTTTAAAACAATACGGGAGTTGCCTAGCAACATCACATCACATATTTGGTACCCTACAGTATCTCACATTCCTAACTCCTCTGCACATCTTCACAACTTAAAGGGACACTGTCAAGTTAATAACCTTACATGAGAAGTGGAATTACTTCTCTGTCCTCTATAATTACCTGTATGTGATAAGAGAAGGAAAATAAACCTTATTGTTAAAAAAATAACTCAAACTTTGTTTGCAGCAATGCCTGATTTTTATCCCAAATCAGAAAAATCTTATCACCTGTGGCAAAACTGAAGTTTGGCTTAAAAGCAATTTAGTAAAAAGCAAACTTTCTTAAAGAGTTTTGCCCTACTAACACAGATCTTACAAAATCAACATATTTTTATCTGTGTACATATAATTGCTATCACATATGCTATCTGTCTCCAAAGTCTTTATAAAATATTAATTTACTGTAAAGAATTCATTTGCTGTTAGGAGGCATTTGTAATCAAGGCTGTAAGAAAGACTAGTAGGGCCTTCAGACTTCATCTGAACTCACAGATGGTTTAGGGACCTTTGCTTATATGATCAGCAGCCCTACTTTGGGAAAAGGTCTCAACCTGATCTAATATACCCTATATATGAAACATTTCTGCAACAGCCACAGAGAAATAAAGATTTCTGATACTTCAGTATTGCTTTACCTTCGAGAATGGTATGACAAGTAAAACTAGCAACCTTTCCTATTTGAAAAGTTCTGAAAAACTTCAGTTTAGATATACTGGGGGACAAAGAAAAAGATTTAGTTTTTTTTAAATGAAATTTTAAAATTAGGTTCAGAAATACTTTTGGTATTGATCAAATAACTGTAACTCTAGACCATGCTACTTTGAAATGTGTCATTGAAAACTGCCTAGTAAAACAGTATGGCCATATTTACTGTGCAGCTGATCCCTAGACTAACCTTCTTTATACTAGTTGTTACATACAGTGGCATTCCTCCGGTTCCACTTGTTTACCATTCTTGCCTCTTCTTCCTCATTCATTCCCCTTCTTTTCTGCTTTTATAAATTGATCCATTTTTCCCCTTTACAGTATACTCTCTTGTGCTTTCCTTAATAAAAACTGAGGGGCATGTGTGCATTGTAAGTTTACTAAAAGCTCAACACTTGCCTAACTCTGATTTTACTGAAGTCAGTACTGAAAGCCTACTGGTTACAAATGCAGCAAAGATGAGGCTGCTACTGCCTTTGGAATCTCTCAAAATAAGCAGTACATCTTTTATTGGAGACTGTTCACAACTAGTCAGTAACTCATTAAGCTATAACACACTGTAATACAGATTCCTTTAATTTTGAATGTGTTGCCTGAGATATTTAAGGTTTTCTTCAAAACAGGAACTCTGCTGAAACTGATGACTTCACACAGTTTCAATTTCAATTTATTGGAAATGCATCTTAAAAAAATCCCCTGTTATTGCAAGGAAATTCCCGAACAGTTCTAAGACCAGGTCTTTGAGGAGAATCCAGAATAGAAACATAAAAGGGGAACACTATTGAGAAAAACAAAAAAGAGTAAGGAGTAAGAAAATTACTAGAATAGGTGAGGAAGACAGTTCTACTCAATAGAGAGGTGAAACGAGATACTGTAGATGAAAGAAAGAAAAACTACAATGAGGAAGAAAAATGGAAAATGTAAATCATCATCAAGATCACCTTTAGCTTTTTGTCTAGCATGTACTTCTACACTTTTTTGGCTTTTATTTTTTTAACTTCTGCAAAAGCACAAGAGAGGACAAAAATGTAAAGGATAGCCTTCAAAGATAATAAACATACCTCCAGGTATGTTAAACTATTTTCTTCTCTTTTTTCCATCCACTATCACATGGTGAAAACTCTTAGTGTATTAATGGTAAAAGTTTAATTTGCATCCAACAGAGAATTCAAATAGACATACAAGCAATGTAAAATAATGTAAGTATGTATGCAAATTGTGGCAGCCCTCAGGCATCTGAGAGTTGTCAGTACAATATTCCATCTGTTACTGTTCAAAACTTATCGAGACCACTCCCAAAAGAAAACAGAACAACAGTAAAGTACACACAGAAACAGACACCCAGTTACACATTTATGAAGCTGGTGGTCATTACCCTTGTATGCCAGTGTGTAATGCCATTTGGGGAAATATTTGGTTCCAGAGGTTCGTAGTCCTTGGCTATAATTTGGGACCAATTGAATCAAAGGCTATAGCTATACAAGCACATTGTTTACCAGCTGGCTAACGTACAGATTTAAAGCATATCTGTTTCTTGGTATGCATAAAAAATGCCCTATTTTCACTATGACGTACACTGTGCCACTTTCACGACTTTTTCATGAATTATTACCTTTTTTTCAAGATTTAAAAAAATCACACAGCTAGTAACCTTTCCTAAAATATTTCTGTTACCTTGGATTACAACTTTCATATTAATTTTTCTATACCTTACATGCAACTTCAGGTCTTATTTCTGCAAATTTACAGTATTAGCCAAATTGCAGAGATAATAAAAGAAAGAGACTTACTGTCACTCCTACATATCAAAGTCCCTTTCATTTGTTCAAATGATTTAATACCTTGGCTGGTAACGGGGATTTTTTGTTTGCTTATCTCTTTTTAATAATCATTGACATGAGAAATCAAAATGGCATTTCCTAGAACCACTGGCAAATAATGAGCCAAAACTGCTGAGAAAGAGGACTGAAGAACTGCTTGGCTTTCTTTAAGGCTCTGGAAAGCAAGAATTGATACCACTAAGAGGAGTATATTTTTCCTCTACAGATAACATCAGTATGAGGAAAATGTCAAGATTCAAACTGACATTATATGGGTTATGTGAAGAACAAATTCTGTAGAAAGAAAGATTATCCCAAGTTCAAAAATTATTCCGTTCAGTCTCTGACCACCCACCTTTTGTATTTCCTCAATATAATCTGCAGCAATGGGTTTCACAACACATATGAAAACTACCAATTTCAAATAGTATAATTAAAGATACCACAGTAATTCCTTTGGAAGAAGTTAGCAAAAATCCTAGCCAAATCCTAACTCCAAACACCAATGCTTGTTCTGCATTTTAGTCCATCCCATAGTGATTATATTACAAGTTAGGAATTTTCCTTATGGTTTTCAAAACAGGAAAAAAAAGGAAAAAAAAAAAAGGAGGGCTTCCTTTCAGTTGTAACAGCAGATCAAATGCTTGTGAAGCTTAGAATACCTTTTGCTTGAAAAGAGAGAAATATTTGCAAGTAAAAGAAGGAGGAAGGAAAAAAAAACCCAAACAACCTGTTCTAATTTAATTTAATTTCGTTAAATTTCTTTGCCTCCCTAATTCTTTTTTTTTTTTCCATGAGGAGTTACTAGAAGCTATTAAAGTGAAATAGCCATCAAAAAACACAAGATTGCTGAAAAATGTTAACTTGTTTTTTTCCAACCATTATCAGCTTCTACAAAGAGTATCCAGACTCCCTAAAGGTAACCATGACACTATTAGATGGCTGCTCTGAAAACTATTGCTACACCTCCTCTATTTGCATTCCCACTGTATGACACTGATTCTTTGGATCAGAACTAGCTATGATTCAGAAACAATTGCTACAGCAGCATCATCTGGAACAGAGCTGTTTCAAGTTCAAAGGTCTTACCTGAATTAATGAGCAGAGGTTTGTTTCTGTTGTGTCATTTGAGCTGCTTGATAAAAAAACAATGGATTTTTTTTTTTTTTCAGGTAGGCCAATAAAATGTGCAGCTATAGGATACATTTATTGGTGTGTATATAGGACAAATATTTAGTTTGTATCCAGACACACAACCTACTTAAGGGCCAGAAGAATTTGGATTTAGGTATTTGGTTCCAAGCAATCTCACTTTCACAGGCAATTATTACAGTTATAGCAATGCAGCTTAATAAAGCAAAATTAATACAAGACAGTCATATACACCTACAAACATAACAGTAGGTAGACCATGTATGTAATTCACAATAATTTTGTCTCTAAATGGACACATTCTGCAATACTATGCATACCTTTCTTCTCTTCTTACTGATCAAAAATACTGCTAGGAATAGTAATGTTTTAGTATAGGCTCATTAATGAGTTGTAATGAATGGGAAAATCAAGGAGATCTACTTATTATACTTGTTGGAAAAGTGAGTTCGTTTCAAGAAGTAATACTGATACTTAATTTTGAACTAAATATTAAACAAAAGAAACTAAAAACCTAATCACTTTTTAAAAGAGCCATTTTCCAACTTAATTATAGATACAAGGAGACACAGTCAGTCCTGCTACTTAATTTCCAGGGTCTGAGGGCAGAAATATCATCTGGAAAATAATGGCAAAAGTCTGTTTTATGTTCATATGATAAAGAAGCTTTTGGGACTGAGGGATTATATCACGCTATATCAAATTAGGTCAGTAAAATGAATCCAGATGGCAGATGGTGAGGAGACAGTGGAAGGTTTTGAAGTAAAACATCATAGAAAAGTGTCATGGAAGCTCAGCAAGTACATAAATATCATTGAGGATGGCAACATTTGCTACTTCAGATGACATAGAAAAAAATTAATATTAGCATAGTGTAGCTATGTAGCAAAGTTAATTGCATGCCATCTGGAGAACAGAATGGTTTGAAGAAAGGAACGAAAGAAAGGGTTAAAACCAATGCAAAATTCAAGACTGATTCTGAAAGAAGGTTCACAAATGATGACAAGAAGAAGCAATAGCATGACAAATGGATTGATGCCACAGACAGAATAAACCATAAGATTAGACAGCTGCAGAGTAAGAAAATACCAGTTTTTCCTAGTTGATGCATTCTGTAGAGCATAACTGTATCCCTCTTACAGATGCTTCAGCCTCCTCTTAAACTTTAGCAACAATAAACTCAACCACCTTTTGTCACTACTCCGTTGTCCCATCTCTACTCCTGTCAGTTTCTCTTAAGTATTTTTCTTCTTTAAATTTACAAATTATGTGAGATTCTGAATAAAGGATGGCAGTTAAATAACTTTTTAAAAATGCAGACTTAAGTGGACCTTGGGCACTCCCCCAAAAGAAACCCTGTGATCCTATAAACTCCCCATCAGTGCCTGCTTAGCCATGGAAGTGCCTGGACTTTTGAAGTGAAAAACATAAGATGATCTAAAAACTTCCTAGAGCCTATAACTATGCTTCTGAGCACATCCCAAACTGCCACAACTTGGTAGGGTTGAGTAGCTCCAAGACTGACTTCTATACAAATCCAATCAATTTATATTTATTTTAATTAAACAACATTTCTTATTTATCAAGCTGAACCTGTACCATTACACTGGAAAGAAATCAAGACAGCTGAACTTGCGAGAGACTCTGCATCGTAGTGGACAATTGTCTATTTAGTAACTCTTATTCTAAAGGTTCAGTTGCCCATTTGATATGTTGGTTGATTTTTGTAAAGTATATAAGACAGAGAAATGGCAGAGATAATTTGGCAGAATGGCAGAAAAAGAGAATTAAGCCAAGCCTGCCTTAATCATCAGATTTTATATTTTTTTTTTGATTGGGACGACTGCAGAATTAGGACATTCCATTTTTCAAAACTAAAGTAATAAATTCTGTTGAGCTTTCTGAAAGAAGGTTTGTGATAGCTAGCCTGACTAGAGGGACAAGTTTTCCTTTACCTCTGAATAAGGATTTAACATACATTTTTTTCTTTGTGTTTCCTTTTGGTTAGCTCTAGATGTGGGAATGAAAACTTTCAATTGCTCAGTGTGTTGGCTGCTTTGCATCCCACTGTTTCACTTAGTTTTTCATAGCCCATATGGGAATCTCTTTGTTCCACACAGTATTCCTAATACCCGTATACAATTCCAAATCTTAAGCTTCTGATCTTAATTTCTCAGTGTCAGAACTGTGGCTTATCATGTTTGATCAAGATGAATGATTGTCACTATAGATGCATATACACTTTACATAAAGAATCTTGGAAAGTCCTGAATAGCAGTGAACAATGGGGCTACATATAATAATCTGCTTTTTGCCTTTTTTTTTTTTTTTGCACATGGCCTGTGGCATCTATTATCCTTTGTTAGTTCACTTATAAACCAAGTATGACTGCGGAGAAGTAAAATTTAAGGACAGAGAATAGGCTTACACTGGTTCTACAATCACTGAAAAGCTTGGGAGAATTGCATTTACCTCAGTGAGGACTAATCTTTCCCTCTGGAGCAGACTGGTATGAATGAACCCCATTAGGCAACTGACAAGAAGTAAACTGTAGAGATTAACATTCCATGCCCCCAATGCTGGCACCTAATCAAGCTGTAAATTTCAATAATTTATGTTTGGTACATTTCTTGCTTTGAAAGTCCCTTTGAAATATTGGACATTTCAGAGGAGGGACAGAAATATTTCTTAGGATGGAAAGAGTGAAATAATCAAGCAGAAACATAAATAGAGTAGCAAGCAACAAAATAAGATGCAAAACATCATTGACTTTGGCTACTTTCACAGTGAAGTAAGTATGGTCTGAAATTAGCCAGTGTTACAGATGGAAGTAACAGGGGAGGTATCCTGAAAGATTTTATTCTGTTGTAATACGACACATGTGGCAATAAACTTAGAGGGAGCAGCTTATCCTTTCTTGAATGTTTTAGGGTTTTTTTAAGAATATAGCCAAGCTCATTCACTAATATAGACAGAATTCAGAGGCTATCTTCAAGATAATTCAAGAGATTGCCAACAATATCATTGGAGAAACATATGTTGGATGGTGTAGTTAAGAAGAGCTTAAGTGGGAGCCTAGAAGCTTAATACAAATTATGTCTGTTTGAATAGGTGCCCTGATTGGGATAGATCTCCAGTAGATCTTGAGCAATTTAGACCATCCTGATTGAGAGTGCTGCACTCATCACTACTCAGAAAAGATAGATTATAGCTTAACTGTCTGAAATGTACATATACCAACCGGATGCTTCTAAGAGCTCAAAGACATTTATATGCAGCTATCTAAACAATACTTTGTGTGTATCTAGGTGACGCTGGTTGAGGCTTTCCATTTCATCTGTTTCATCTGCGATCGATTCCAGGGCTTCTATCAACTGTGCTGTTCTAACACGGTGCTCTGGCGTGGATTGTAAACTCCCCAGTGTAACAGGGTCTGTGGTTATCCACAGGGTTATTCTATTCAGTTACAGCAAAAACGACACATGTTCTTTGCTTTTGCAGGGACTAGTTATAAAGGCGGTTTCTTTTGCTGGTGACATTGAGAAGTACCAGCATGAGTTGCTTTGCTGATATATACAATTAATTGAAGCTTATCCTTTATTGATCAGCTTCTCTATACAATACCTGGAAAGTTTGGCATAATGTGAGATAGCTGACCTAGTTTTCAGATGCACCAATTCACTCCTGACCACTAACATCTGCATTTGAGTATGCACTGAGGCTGCTACAATTTGACAGCAACCTTGGGATCTGCAGTAGCACTAATGAATATTTCAAAACAGATACACAAGGTAAAATGTTTTGGTTTATATATGTAAAAGTTAACATACACTGACAAATTTGCCCTTTCTCTTCATGTATTCTGACAACACAAAACTGATGGTATATCCGGATTAATATATTCACCTTCAAATGCTAGCTAATATAACACCAACAATAACGTCATAGGAAAAGAACTTTTGGAGACGTTAAGTTTCCTGAATTTGGTGGCAAAATTGCAGTTGACTCCAGCAGGGACAGTTACACTAAGCTTTGGTCTTTGGGGGAGGGGGAATAAATAATTTCAGATCCGAAAAGTCACACAGACACTGCAGCAAAATCCAGAGCCCTATGTTAGTTACTTATTCTTTTTGTACAGCATATTTTGAACACTGGGCGAAGAGTCAGCTAATTGTTACATTAAGTACAGAGCTACCTTCAGCTAGGAAACAAGAAAAACCAGGGAAAATCTCATATCCCACCTTTTTCCAAGCTTCTTTTTCCTGAGACCAGTGTAAGCTATAGAGCGAAAACACTGCCACTCTTTTCCACTGAAACACGAAAACTGCATCATCTTTTCACAACTTTAAAAGAGACAGCATGACTCTGATCTAGCATGTAACTCCTCCCATGAAAGTGGGAGTACTCCTTTAGCTTCCAAAATTTCTCAGCATCTCTCAACAGTTGAACCAATTGGCATCTACATCAATTGACTTTTAGACCATATGTCTATACATTTTTACCTAAAACAAACAAACAAAAAATTAAACCTTCACTTCCCGCCCCCCCCATCAGATTACAAGGGGAAAAGGTTACGCAAGGTTTAAGTCCTTGTTTAGCATGAATTTTTCATGCTGTGATTTAGATTTTGAATCAAACACGGTAAGGATTTGAATATGGAAATCTTTGACCAAATACCAGACTACTGTCTACCCTTCTCATATCCCATTTTCAAAATAAACATGTTTGGCTAATACATTTTAACAAAACAGCGTATTCTAGCAAAGCCATGTTTCCCTGAAAACATGCACCTGTGACTTAGATAGATATATCCCAAAGATTAAAAACCAATTTTTTTCCTCATTCATAGAGGCAGCAAATAAGCTGATAATCTATTTTCTATCAACCATTACTTCTTTCAGTCTTTCTGTCAAGACAAAGTTACGATAACCCTCATCAATTTTTTTCTATAGTACACCTAAGGGTAAAATACCTATCGTAAGTCTATCTTTCTCTCAGTGACTGATACTGAATTTGTAACAGTGTGCTTCAGTGCATATTTAGATTTAGTCTGTCTATTGGCTCACTATAAACATAAACAATAACTATAAACATAAAAGAGCTACCTTTTGGGACTAATTTATCTTCATACTTTACAAGAAACAACATTTACTTCCCAAAGTCAAATTGATATAAAAAGGTGTATCATCTAGATAATCTTCAGAGATTATCTCAATAATCCATGCTTCTATGACTCTATAAATTTTGTTTCTCAAATTATTTTTCTCCAATAGACAGTTTCACAACTGCAGTACTGGCATTTAGAACAGTAGAGACATGTTTTTGTTTACAAGTTTGTATAACCATGCAAGATTAATATTTGTCACTGTACTTGACAGAGAGGTAAGGCAAGAAAGACAAAAGAAAGCAAAACATAAAGTAAGAGAAAGAAAAGAAAAACCAGTTGCTAAACAATATAATCCATTCTTTCAAAAGCAGATCAAAAACCTTCTATTGAATAGCTATATTTTGGGAAGAAATCCCACCTCTTCTCTCTGGTGAGATTTTTAAGGTGAGGTGTTGGACTTATGCTTAGATCATAGATCATAGAATGGTTAGAGTTGGAAGGGACCTTAAAGATCATCAAGTTCCAACCCCCCTGCCATGGGCAGGGACACCTCTGACTACAGCAGGTTGCTCAAAGCCCCATCCAGCCTGGCCTTAAACACTTCCAGGGATGAGGCCTCCACAACTTCCCTGGGTAACCTGTTCCCGTGCCTCACCACCCTCACAGTAAAGAACTTCTTCCTAATATCTAATCTAAATCTCCCCTCTTCCAATTTAAAACCATTACCCCTTGTCCTAGCACTAGACTTCCTGACAAAGAGTCCCTCTCCAGCTCTCCTGTAGGCTCCCTTCAGATACTGAAAGGCTGCTATCAGGTCTCCCCGGAGCCTTCTCTTCTCCAGGCTGAACAGCCCCAGCTCTCTCAGCCTGTCCTCATAGGAGAGGTGCTCCATCCCTCTAATCATCTTAGTGGCCCTTCGCTGGACCTGTTCCAACAGTTCCATGTCCTTTCTATGTTGAGGACTCCAGAGCTGGACACAGTACTCCAGGTGGGGTCTCACAAGCGCAGAGTAGAGGGGGAGAATCACCTCCCGTGCCCTGCTGGCCACGCTTCGTTTGATGCAACCCAGGATATGGTTGGCTTTCTGGGCTGCCAGCTTTCTGGGCTGCCAATGCTTGAATGAACAAAGGATGATCAGATATTAAAAAGATGGTCAGCAAGGTACCAACACATTAGCCATACCATTTTATGCTACGAAAAGATAAAATAAACATGCAGAGAATAAGACAAGGAAAGTCCTTAAGAACGCTGATGAGAGAATGATGAGTGAAGAGCTAGTCAAAGGATAAGTGGAGAGATTAGAAAGGCTATGTGATAAACAAAATAAAAGAGAAAAAACCCCTATATGACTTATTGGAATACTAAATCATGGAAGCAGAAAAATGTTAAAGGAAACAGGTCTCTGAACATACTCATTTAGAGTACATTGCTGAATATCAATCAACAGCTCTAATGGAACAGGATTTTCACATTCATTTAAGGTTCCTGAAACAGCAAGGCTCTAAAAGCATACTGGTCACGATGGTCTCTAAAATATCATAGTGTTTCTCTTATCAAAGATATCATATTATCTTTATTCTCATCTTACAGAGTCCTATGCATTGTTCTTCCTCAGGATGGCATTTCTTTACTCCTTTTAAGCATCAGAGAACTTAGAATTTAAATGTTAGATCAAGCAGTATAGTTCTTCCTGCTGCCAGGAAGGATTACACCATGCAATATACATACACCCTGAGCCATATACCTGCAAAGACAGCACTTCTTACCTGAGGAAAAAAATATAGTAATTGTAAGGCCAAGACAAATGTCTCTTCAGGATAACTGGAGAAGCAGAAACTGCACATGGTTTCATACACTGTCACACTATATGCATTCTTCAAAAATTACTTTTCTCTATCAGAAAAGAAATATAAATTTCTGAATTTTTATTTCCTAGATTATCCAGAGATACAACAGAAAACAGGAGGCATATTGAACATGAAACATTTTTCTGGCATTCCCTGATTTCTACCTGCAAAGAGTAGGGCCTCAGGTTTCTTAAGATAATATGATGCAGTGCCTAAGAACAGATGCTGAAATACTATTACCATTATCATTTCTGTTATTGATTTCCATGTTGAAAGGCAGAGTTTGCTGCTGTTACTGCTACTGGCAGAATACATGGATTTCAAACAAAAAATATGATTTAAAATTATGCTTGCAGTACCTGAATTTTGTATGCTGCTGCTGGTTAAAATGGTTCTTGTAGCCAGATTGTACCACCTTACTCACCGCAGAGAGAGATGAAATATTTCACCTTATCAACTGAAAATTCCAGCCACCCGAAACAAACTTTTTTAATTTAAGAATGCATTCTACATATATTATGTTTGACCATATGTATATACACACATATGAATTTCTCCCTCATGAACAGAAACTGAGAAAATAAATTTCAATTTTCTAATTTAAAACAGTAAGAGAAAATTAAATTTTCTAAATTATGAATTTCTAATTTCTGAATTCTGAATTTCTATTTTCTTCATTTTGTCTAAGTAAAATTGAAAGACAGGCTGCTTTCTGACTGACCACTTTATGATTTTTCAGCTACAGTCAACATATGCTACTTTGGCTGTCTTTTTATGATAAAAAATACTCACAAATGATAATTTGTTCCCAGAAATGCCAAGAATGTGCTCTAACTCTGTAAAGACAGCTACCCTGGAGTCTGTGCACCACAAAAGATAATCCTGTATATACTTCTATAATTTCTGGGGTTATACTTGATTTCTTTGTGTGTGCTGGCTAGAAAACAACTGTTCTACAGTAATTTCGGTCACTGTCAGGTAACAGTGGGTGTCTCTACCAATATTTGAGGATTTTTTTCTATAGCCCTGAAAACCTTTAGATGGGTAATAATTAAAGTAGCCTATGCATATGAAGAAATGAGTCTCTTACTTTTTTAAAAATTATTCAGACAAAGCTGATAAAATCAAAAACTGCCTACTCCTCTAAAAGATAAAAGCTAAGAAATGCCACTCACCAGTCGGGATATATTTCCATCTTCGTGCTTAATCGTCCACTGGACATGAAGTCTGGTCATCTGCCACAATAAAGGCATTCAAACATTTCATAATAACAGAGGATAAGTTAGAAAGTATTTTTTTAATAGGAAAATACGGGTGTGATTAACTAACGTCACTAAAAATACAAGTTCAATACAACAATTACAACTAACAGAAAATTAAGACTTAATTGCTAATGCAAACAACACCACTTTTTATTATGCAGTATACTCCTATATTGGTTTTTGAGGGATATCATGCCAATATTTCACTCATAGTTCTACTGCCAAGTTTTAATAGCTACTGCTCTGAGCAAAGCTGACAAAGAGAATTCTAAACTTAATTTACCACTTTAAATAAGTGAGTGAATTCAACATATTGGCCAACTCATTAGCAAAGCTTATGTCCTATAGCTGACATGCACTGCATGTGCAATTAAATTTAGCATGAAATAATCCAAGTACCACGGCATGCCAGATTGAAAACTTTAAATTGCCTTCTTTAATACTATATATTAACAAAGTAACACTATATATTAACAAAGTACAAGTAAACATAAAACAACAAAATCACAGTTTTAATGAACTGCATCAAGACCTTTCTAAAGGAACAGTCCATTAGCAACTAGTTTGTAATTGCATGTCTCCATGTCATCTTAATTAGCAGCAGATAATAATTTTTTGCTTTTCCTATTAGTTTCTCAGCATGACTGGTTTTGGTTTATTCTGTTTCAAGATAACTCGGCATTACTTCCTTCAGATTGGTTATCATTTAGTTCTTTAATTACAGTACATTGCTCCAGCAAGCAGCAATCTCAAGAGAACTAATCATCACACTACAGTTGTGTTACATTAAAATACACATTGAAGGTGTGCTGTGATTTTTCTGATATTTTGTTGAATATCTAAATCATATTACATATTGGGAGTCTAACTGAACAGTTCCCATTAAATAAATAACAACAGAAGAATAATAACTATTAAGTGCTAATAAAGATGAATGACATAATTTTGACTAAACTTTTACTTGTTTTTGATTTGTTCACATACTATATACTGTAGAATGGTCAGGTTGCCGATAAAAAAAAATGTAGCTATGGGAAGTTGGGGATAAGTAAAGAATTGTCTGAAGAATCAGAAGTTTCCACAGAGAATTTAGTTAAGTGGATGTGGTTTCAAACTTGACTTAAATTTCAGATGCTAGAAGCAGTAAAGGTGACACTGAATGAATATATATATATATATATATATAAAAAAGGATTTTGGCAACCAAATTTTTTTGTTTTACTAAAATTAACCTGGCAGATTATCACTACTGTCTTACAAGAGGCCACCCTTTCTACACATTTGTGTACTTTAATTGGAGCTCCACCAAATACTGTTTACCAGAAAATTTTATAATTTATCTTGGTTCAGCAATGACTATCACTGCTGTATTGTATTATACAAAACGAGCATCCAAGCTCATGACACCAAAGTAGTGCAAAAAGGAAAACGAACAAACCAAAAAACCCCACCACGAAACTGTAAATATTCATCCAGGGAACACAAATACAGCAGAAAGGGACGTTTGGGAATACGGGATGTAGCAAACAGCAAGCATAACAATTGTGTGCCACCTCAGAAGGGTGAATACTGCATGTACATCTATCCTTCTGTGCCAATATAGGAAAGGAAAAGTGTCATTTTGAAAGGGATGAAATTTACACCTCTGCCTCCACCGCCTTACAGTCATTTGCTGAAGCTTGTAGGACAGTTCTTACTTACATAAAATAACAAGGAGTTCTACCAAAAGTGGGTGACAGGAGTAGAGGAACCAGTTTGGCTACTTTAAGTTTCCCCTTGACGGTATCACTTAAGCAGCAAAAGATAACGCAGGTGGGAACAAGTTACAGGGCTTCTGTGCGCAGCAAATGCTACACGGAGAGTGTTGAAAGCTGCACTCACAAGGGAAGCGCACAGAACCACGGTTCCCACAGGCCTGAGCAAGAGCCAGTTGAGTCAGTTAGCAGAAGCAAAGCTGCATTTTGATAATGCTGACACAGATCATAGGAGGCTATTTCCATCCTCCTTTGTCTGCCTTGTAAAACCCAGGTCAAAGAAGAAATAGGAAATTCCTGGAATTCAATCTAAACTCCGCCAAAATAAAACAATAAATTTTTGATATAGCGAAGCTAGTATTTAACCTTGTGAATTGAAAAACACAGTGTTTACTTTCCTCTATATTCCTTCTCCCGCAGGAGCAAAATAACGTCCAAGAACACCCTTGATTTCTGTTATAACTGTTTCTCATAGTGCTAGTAATTAGGTGTGATTTAGCCCACTGTAAACAATATTATAAGATTAGTGATTACATCTCACTTATTAAAAACAGCATTTAAACTCTCTACGCACTTCACTGATAAGATCTCTACTGGAGAACTGCATGTACTACATCTAAGCAGATAAATTAGAAAGGCTTTAGAACAAAGCACTGCGGAGCTACCTGTGGAAAACAGAATCTAGAGCAGGGTCAGCATTCTGGTGTACAGGAAGAAAAGTAACCTTGTACACTCCAACGGTAACCTAAATATATGCATAAGTGATGCTATATAGGAATGAGAGTTCAGTTAGAACAAAATGTTCTTACAGATAGACTTATGGGTAGCACTGAAAAGTTTAGTAAAATAGTATCAAAAACTTCAGTATCATCCAAAGAATTACTATAAGCAACAAAAACCTGTGGAAATTATCTTCCTGAATGGCACTGAAGAGTAACCTCAGCACTCATCAAAAATGGAAAAGGGTATGAAATGTGTCCTGCTGGTAGAGAGGAGGAAAATTATCTGCTAGACATTCTTTACAATTCCCACTTACATCCTACTCCAAGCTCCATTTCTATGTAATAAAAAAGGTCCACATTTGAAATTCTCACCTCTTACAAGCAGCAATAACAATGATTTAGCTCCAAGTGTGCTTTTCATCACAGCCCTTTATAAAGGCTTCTGACTAAAAGTATCCTCATTATAAATAGAGAAACTAACACACAAATGAGGTGACTTGCCCAAGGTCACACAGCACTTTGATGACAAAGATAGAGACAGGGATACAGATATCACTCATTTCTTCAATTCTTCTCACCCAACAAAAATATCAGTCTCTGTTCCAGATTAGGTTTAGTTATGACAAACCCTTAGTGACATGACACAAAAGCAGTTTTATTGCTCAGTGCATATATTTATGTATTTGGATCCAGCAAGTCTAACTCTTTAATGACAGAGTTAATGTTGTTTTAACACATCCAATGGCACCTTATCCAGAGTGTAGCAGGAATGCCAATTTCTTCTGTAGCACACACACAGAGCACGCTTTCCTGAAAGCACGTGAACAGCCAAAAGTAACTTTTTCTTCTGGAGTAAAACTTTTGACACTATTACTAGGATTTTGTTATGACACAGCCTGTTGTATCATTTAACAAAGGGCATGTTTTTTGTAGAAAAACTAATAGTGAATTAGGCTTTCATATTAACCAAGTCAGAAGCAATTACATTCAGTATATAATAAATTTATGTTCTAGGAGATAAAATACTCAGAGTAAATGGACAAGGCTCAGAAAACTATTTTAAAAGCAGTTTCCACTGTGGCCAGTGGAAAGGGTAGATACAAGAAGACAACGCTGACTTTCTTTTACTTAAGAGACTTAAAGACAAACAGGTTTCACTGACAGCTGAGGAAAGTGTTCTCCACTGCTTGTTTCAAACCATTAGAAAGCATCGCTGTGTGCTTTTAAGCTTGCTTCTTGTTTTGCTGAGCTTCAAGAACACGTGCAAGAATTACTATGTGATTACATATTGATGTGTGGAACAGGTAACAGGTTGAGATCCTTTGTACTCGGTACAGTAGAAGCAAGACATCAAGGTTGCCTCCTTGCCAAACAGTGCACAATCTAAGCGTAAAAGGAGACAAAAGATAGACTGGAAACTATTAGAAGCGTTTCCAGCACTGCTAAGCAAAATAAGACTTCTCAAATTATATATCCTCTATTAAATTCATATAAGACATTTTCTGCATTTCCGTGACTACAATTGGGAAATCAATGTCCAGCAATGTTTCTCTCTCATGCCGTCTTACGAGGCTTGAGATGTCCAGCAAGACAAAGCATGACATCCACCGCACCCTACACTCCCTCCTGGTTCTGTCTTGATACAAGACTTGGCCTGTTGCAAAAGTCCTCTTTCCCACAGAGCACTCACTGCTCCTTACAGCCCTGGCTTCTCTGGGTGCCTGTGATGTGCTGAATGTAAACCATTCTCCATTTTCTCCCTGCTTCTGAGGTCTGGGCTGAGCCAGGTGCAGTTACTCTGCTGTAGTGTACAGAAAGAGCAAGTTCCAGGCCTTCCTATGCTTTGCCAAGTGAAGAGTCTAGTAAAGGTGGATAATAACCACAGACAACCTTCTCTATGAGCTAAGAACCGTGTTTGTCCCATATACGGACAGTTAAGCAGTTAAAGTATTTGGGGGTTTCTGGAGCTGAAAAGCACTAAAAGTGTTGACAGAGCCACAACTGCTATTAGTGATAGCTTTGAGAAGAGATTTTCTTAAATAAAAAAGAACAGATAATTGAAAAAAAGAGAAATCTGTTCAGAGTCTAAGAAAAATTAGCTGTATTGCAAGGTAAAACAACCATCTGCTTTTATAAAGTGAATAGAATTAGATATTTTGGAAGCCTCACTCAAATTAATCAAATTCAAATGTCACATAAATTGTGATAAGCATAGTGTGGAGATTGGCACAGTTGTCTATAGGACTCCCAACATAAATATTTGGGTTGGATTGTAATACTACCATAGATTTAAAAGCAAACAATAAAGACAACAACATATTTCACTGAGCTGAATCCTTGCAGATCTCAGTACATGAAAAAAATAAGAGGGCCATGTAGACAATGATTCTACAGTTGAATATCTTCTTGGAATATTGGTTTCTACACAGAATGGGATCTTGTTTTTTCACTGATGAAACTACCTGTAGCTATTGCCTTACTTAGAAATTGTATGCAAGATCTCACACTGTTTGCATCACAAAACAGTGATTTAATCAGAGCCCTTTGTTCTACTACCTTCTCCACAATGGTAAACGTGCCCACCCTCCATCTAAATAATTCTCCATGCAGAATTAATAATCACATAATTTATAACAATAGAAAAAAAATTGTTATTGAAATAGTGGACCAAAAATAAGCAGGAATTTATAACTATTGCGCTAAAACCTTGAACCATCAGTGAGTGAGACATGACCCAACTAACCAGGGAACCAAAACCAAAGTAGAATATGCAGGGTTCATCTATTTCTCCTTGCTATGAAATCATGAACAGAGATTAAAGCTGAAGCAAATGGACTGATGAGGAAAGAGAGAATGACATCCTGATCCACGGGAACTGAACAGGAAACATTCTGCCAGCAGCCTCCCTTCAAAGGGTTTCAACTCAACAGCTTCCTCCAGTTTCTGCTAAATAAGCAATGGTGCATCGAAGGCTACCAACGGAAGAACAAACTTAGTTTTAACGTATCAGAATTTTTTTTGACATGAGTTCTAAACAAAACACGTACAACAAATATAAAGCCATACAAAAATATGCTTGGTTTAATACTTCATTACAAACTGGGAACCCAGCCCACATTCACTGAAAGGTTCACATACTTTTTGTATGTACTTGGGCCAAGCTGCTTTATGATTTCACATCAAAACCAGTCAGAATTTGTGGGTTTTGCATGGCTTCAGTGTGAAATTGGGTGAAACCAGGATTTTGCTTGGAGTTCTGGGATCCAGCTGAATCCAAACATAAAGCAAAATTCAATGAACATAAAGTCAAGTAGGCTAAATTTTTAAAAAAAATAAATATATAAAAGCACCAAGTTCTGCACAGCTATGAAGAGCACCTCTTTTTCAGATCATTCAACACTAATCAAGTATCAAGAAGAGAGTTCAAAAGTCTTGTGATCTTTGAAAAAACCTGCATTCATTAACCTCTGAAACAGCTCAGTTGAAACTGGTGCAAGCAAATTTTCTGGACAACACTATTTAAGTTGTGGTCTTACTTTCATAGACTTTGCTTAAATTGCTTGGAAAAGAACTTAAGCTGAATTATCTAAGGACTTTTTTACATGTAACTGGGAATATTTGTTAACCCCCCCGTCCTCATCAAAATAAGTTTCTGAAGTTAGCCAAGTTAATATAACTTCTTACAAGCAAGACATGAGTGCAAGGAAACAGTAAGACTAAAATGTGATTAAAAGGAAGTGACAAAATGCAGATTCTGTAGTGTTTAGTACCTTGCATAGACACATACTTATTAAGAAAGTATTGTAAAATGATTGTCCAATTTTAATACACCAAAAGGGCACAATTTTTTTGCCTTTTATAATTTTATCTGCAGAGAACAGTGATGCAAGATTCACGATAGGATAGACTTAGTTTCATGCTCACAAGCTCATAATGTTTCAAATTCTGCTATGCTACAAAGACGTATTCTAAAACCATTCATGGATAGAAGAAGAGGACTACTAGTTTAAAAATTAAAAATATAACAGATTTGATCCAACCAATTGGAAAAAAAAAAATCCAAACCAGCATTACTACTGAGACTGCAGGAAAACAATAGGTTTCAGACTGATTTTACATGCAAAATCAGATTATGTACCAAAGAGCGGTACATAACTCCTCTGTCAAGTTAAATGAATTTTGGTATAAAGAAAACAGAGGTGATATGATTTAAGTATTGCTAACTTCAGTTTTTAGCTCCAAGAAATACATTCTGGATTAACTGACGTTAAACTTAGGATGTTAATATACCTTAAAACTAAACTCCTAACCCACTTTAAAAATTAAAAGCGTTTATTGTTTCAAGTTTTTCAATCTGCATTAAAAAGTCAGCTATGATTTGGTTACTGTCAGTGTTCACACCTGTATCTAAGGGATAAATATTGGATCAGGAGAGAACAAATTGAATCATATCTAGATAAATTAGATGTCTTCAGAGTGATTGGGCATCATAGGCTTAATTGTAAAGTATTGTATCAAACCGCCAATGAAATCTCAGAGTCATTAGCAGTTCTCTTGTAAAAGTCATGGCAAACAGGAAAGGTCCTTTTAAAAAAGGAGAAAAGGACAGAGAAATGTAGACCAATTGGTTTAATTCAATATTCAGAAGAACACTAGGATCATTTAAACAAACTATTGAAAACAATAAACCAGTGAAAGGTAACATTCAAAACAGATCTGTCAATTATGTCTTACACTTCTATTCTACTTTTCTTCTAAAATTAGGCAGCATGGATTGAAAAGAAGCCAAAGATGTTTAATTTTAACCTTCTTCAATGTTTATTTTGACAGTTCCTCATTGAATTCTCATAAGCAAGTTATAGAAAAAATGGTTTAGATTAAGCTTCTGTAAAGACTCTGCAAAGCTATCTGAAAAACTAAACTCAGAGAATGGTTATTTGTGGACCTTCTCCCAAAGGGAAGGATGCATACACCTGCTACAATTCAGCAGGTGTTTTCTAGATATTGACGAAAAAAAAAGTTTGACAGTGACGCTGACAGAAAATAAAAGTGAAAGGCAAAATTAGAATTTAAAATGATAGTGATAGATTAGAAAAATCGAAACTCAGTAAGGCAAGTAAAAACTACATCAGGCAGAAGCAAACTGTAGGAAGAATGGGGCACTCTGAGTACGTGGTACTTTCATAAGAAACGGAACAGGCTTATAATTCATGACAAAACCTGAACATAACCCATCTGTATGGCAGCATTGGGAATAAACATTAAAATAATATCCATATCCAAGAACAGTATAGCGTGCGAGACTTGTGTGGCAATCAATCCTTCTTACTCTACCTAGAAGTAGTAAAGATTCAGTTGGAGCACTGTGTCCAGCTCGAGATGGAAAATTATTGCCTAACTGGAAAGACTTATCAGTAAAGATCAAGTAGGTTGGAAATGTTTGAATGGATTCTCTGTGGAGATTGCAGATTTCTGCCACTGGAGGTCTTTGCATACAAGACAAATTATTTCCCCTTAAGATTTACACAGAGCGCACTACTCTATTGGAACAGTGGAATGGGTTAGGTCAGAGCTTCAGTCTGGAGTTAAGAATGCAACTTTTATTCTTCATTGCAGTGAAGATTGCACCGCCTCCTCTCTCTCTTCACTTTAAACATACGAGGAAGACTGTCCAGCCAATACTTGGCCAGTCCTGAGTGAAGAAAACAGACAGTAAAATAATGTTTTTCATTAGAAACTACTATAATTAGATATAATCTTAGCTGCCTTAGAACTAGAATGATATAGATTCATTTTCTTGTCTTTGATCCAGATACATTGCATAATATTACTAATTCCTCAAGTCTTGTAAGGTTATGTATATATACTACCAGCCAATAATTAATTACGATCACCAGTGCACATGATGACAATGGGATTACTCAAATTTGCAAGTTAATTAATCAAAATATTGCTGTGTCTTCATTTAAGTTGATTGAAGCTGAGTTACCAAGAGGGGAAAAAATTATTACTTTATTTGCCTGGAAAGAAGAGGAAGAGAGACAAATGCGATAAGACAAAAAGGGAAAAAAATATCCTTAAGATTAATAGAAACTATATTGTTTATACCTGACTAAGAAAACAAGAATCAGCACAAGATTGATGACTAGAAATTAATTTACATTGAGGTTAAATTAATGGCCCTTCATGAACAATTGGGCCTGGCAAGCACTCTTCTAAAAGTCAATACAGGATCAAGCAAAAACACACTTAGAGAACCATACAAGTGCAGTGTCTGTCCACTAATGGTATCTATGACTTAAAAGCATGAAGTCTGCTAGTGCCGCTCTGCACAAGAAATTTCCAAGTTCAAGAGTTTACTAGCAAGCTTGCAAGATATGTGTTAAATAAAATAGTAAGTGCTAAAAATGAGAGAGTTCAGTATAGAAAAGAGTAGATTTAATGGTGAAAGGTGCATAACTTAACGAGAGCAAGATATAATATTTGTGCTTAAGGAGCAACTCTCATACTGTAAGGCCAGGCACTATTAAAACACATGGATAGATGTATGATTGTGCCAGCTTTAGAAAAGGCTGTTATATCACAAGAGACTTATGTAGAAAATACATTGTTTCAAAGACTGAACTTCAGCCAGCCAAAAATCTCTATCTTGTCCACTGTGGCTCCTGAAAAAAACCACTCATTTTACCAATACCACCTTTCACACTTTTAGGGGTAGACATTGCCAGCTGGAGAATAAAAAAAAAAAAATTAAAAAATTATAACAACAACAAAAAGAACGGGCTTACGAATCCTCTCAAGATAATTATTTTCAATAGCATTTTATTCTTTCATTCAGAGGGAAGCACTTCTTAGGTCTTCTGCTTTTTTATTCTAGTACAAGAATACAGTTTTCTTTACCAGCAGTGATTAAAATAAGAGAGCCATTATCATTAGTAGAGCATTCATTGTAAATTAAAGGATCAGTTAGAAAGTAGGCTCAATAAATGTAATTTTCTACTGTACATGAAACCAGCTTTCACTAACTTACTAGTGTACATGCAGTTCCCGTGTTTGCCATTACAAAGAAATATTGGAATAATTAAATATTATCATTTAAGAGCTCAAAACCACCACAATTAAGCCCTTTTCTACTAAACCACAGACCATCAAACAGTAGCAACACCCCTGACTGGGCAGATAACCAAGCTTGTCTTTCATGTCAGGATCCATCTTGAAAACAAAAAAGCCCCTAACCGTGAAACGTATGCATAAATGTGCGCATACAGATAAACTTTTCTAAATTGCTTATTTCTGAAATGTAGCTGTTACTGCCTTAAAGTGTCTACAATTTTCCCTTCAGTAATTGCATAAAACATTAATTATTTCTGTAGCTTTTAAGCTAATTACAAAATGCTGTGGAAAAAATAAAACAGCACAATTGGGTCCCAGGCCTTATACTGCCTGCTTAAACATGAGAGTGATTCAGATACTAGATGAGATAAATCAGTAAAACCCATTTTACTTCCCTTTGCTAAGCTTATGTGGAACATAAAGACTCCCAAGCACTTTTTTAAAAAGAACAAAGAACACACTCTGTCCACCCTTTCACCTCCCAATAAAGAGTTTGCTACGGTCTCAGGGCATATAGACAAGTATCTATAACATGATATACATGTCTGGGCTTACGGCTTATCTCCTGGTAATGCATGTGAAAAGATTTTAATTTTATGAAAGTATTTGTGGTTTTGACACAGAGTCACTACAAAAAAAAGAGAACTATAGTGTAGTTCTACAATGTACGGTGCTTCTGTCCTACACTGCTGCCTGGAGAGATACTTACTGTACTTTGCTAGGTTACCACAAACAAGAGATGACAAGTAAAATTAAACTTCTCATTTTCATGACAGGGAGCCTTAGCCTCCTACTTCAGAACTTCATTTTTAACTCTCCACACCCTTCACCTTAATAGATATTACTCCTAATAACAATATGTGCACATTGGTTTGTGCTGAAGAGGCTGAATAGCAAGGTGCCAAAGTTGCCAAGAATATTAAATTATGTTGAATAGAAAAAACAGTGTAACAAGTTACAGAAAAGCCTTACAGGATGTTGTGACTAGGCAGCTAAATTCAATGCTAGTAACTGTATATTGGATACGCATTATATAAAACTGTCCTAATCCCACATAAAAAAAAAGGGATCTAAGCTGAACATTGCCCCTAAGAAAATTAAATATTAAGATTATAATTGACTGTTCTCTGAAAATTTCAGCATGCTGTTCAACAGCAATCAAAAAAGCAAGCTGAAGATATGAATTATGGTTAGGAATAGAGAAATAAAATGTGACTACCGTTATACAATTCATGGTTTGCCCCAGCTTAATTACACTGCACAAGTCTAGGTTACATATCTCGGAAAAATGATAAAGAATTGGAAAAGGACAGTAACATATGGAGCTGCTTTAATGACTAAGGGGATTTAAAAACCCACATGACTAAGGTCTACAAAATCACAAGTAACATACAGACAGTAGATTGGAGCTGATTTTTACACTGCACCTCCAAAAATAAGATTAATTGGCTTCCAAAAAAACCCAGCTGGTGCAACATTCAGAGCTGACAAAGAAAGGTAGTTCATCACACACTGCTTAGTTAAATTGAAGTCTTCCTAACTGGGAACAATTTCTATATTATATACTATAGGTGCAAGGGAGCTACTAGCTTTAGATCATTTCCTTTCGTACTGGTTCACGCACCATGCACTTGTGTGTCACATGAGGTACCTTTTATCCCTATCTCTGCTTTGCTCCCCATTTAGATGGCATCCTCCCTCTACAATGCTAGCAAATGTCAGGAACAACCTTTAAGTCAGGGCTTACACGAGCTTGCTACAGACTACATCTCTATCCTCTGGATACCAGTCACAAACACTTTTCTGTGTATCAATTGTATGATATTCTCAGAAGACATTTTCCATGGCACTTTGCTTATGAACAGTTTGGCCCATTGATTTTTGCTTACAGGAACATGAATATTCCAATGAACATGGATATGATGAAAATCATATTCCATCTGCTTTCTTATCAAAACAAAAAAGAGGGAGGGGGAAATGAGCACCTGGCTTGTTGACCGCCCCTTGTTGCCACCCACATGCTGAGAGGATGTACTCAGCAAGCTCTGCACAATGAAGAAAAGGTATTTCTGGTGAAATATTGGGATCAGTTTGCTAAGTACTGTATACTCAGAAGAATCAAAACTAATTTCTAAACTCTGTAGAGGGAGACATATTCTGACTGATACATATTATGGGAAGATTGGTTCACTGGGAAAAACATTTCCAGTGACAAAAATGAGAACATAAGTAATTTTGTACTATATGTGCAGCTCTGTTTTTACAATCTCACTTCAAGGTCGTCAGACAAGGAAAACAAGAGAAGCACTCAGATTACTTAGGGAGATGGGAAGAAGAAAATCCAATTCCTAGTATCAGCCCAAAGAAATGAATGCTGTAGAAACCTGGGGAGACAAAAAGCCAGTTTTCAGCTCCTCCCTCCTCCAACGGAGAGAACAGTAGTGCAGCTTCTTCCATTAAATTTAAAAACATTAAAACGCTTTACTGGGACATGATCGGGATATCCCTGCAGAAGCCTGTCCTTGAACCTCTCCATAGCCAAAGTTTAGCAGATTTCAAACAAAGAGAGTGCACAGAGCCAGCCTACACGCAATGGTTGTTCATAGCACTGAATAGCTTCTACAAATGACATTTCTACACAAGGGAATGGGAGTAAGGAGGAAAACAATGAGTTTGTTTCTCTCTCCATCCATTAAAGCATATCATCAATACAAGCATTTAAGGATTGTTTGTCATCCAGTGGATTTCTTCCTTTTGCTTGCTTCTATGATAGGTTGCAAACATTTTTTGGTTTTTGGCTAAGGAACCAATGGCCATAGGAACTTTCATGCAACAAATCACAAATTCCACACTGCATAGTCACGCTTGACGTGCCTTACTGTCAGAGCCAATAAACCGAGAAAATGGGGCGGGAATGACACTGTGCTGTTTGATCTCTCCTCTACACTTACTCCAGCAGGGGACTTTTCAGATCCACACCTACAGTCAAGTTCACTTCACAACTCTGAGTGGTCAAAAAGGAGGAAGAGCAAGAGTCTCTCTCAGAGGACTAAAACAAACACAGATGCATGCCTTTACAGTCTTATAATCGTGTTATGATGAGGAAGCACACCAGAGAGATATAATACTTCTTTCACATTCAGGCAATCTGAAAGTTCTGTGTAATTGCTGGTGAGCTGCTCCTTTTAAATGCAGTTGTGAAAGAATTTGGTTCCACCATGCATTTGCAATGAGTGGCTCAGTATCATGAATTCTCTCACAAATTAACTTCCTAAAATTCAAGTGCAAGCAAACTGTTATGGATTTGGGTCCTTTGCTTTTTTAGATAATATATCTAGACTGCAGCAAGGTTTCCACTTCCTTTTTTGTTGGTGGTGGTTTCTTAACTATATCATTTCAAGCAATTATCCAAAATCAGAGACTGCACCATCTGGAAGGCAGTTTGCCTAATTGGTGCTCTCTCGCCTGTGGCATTCCTGTATCATGTGTTTTATGATAAGTGTTCACAATTGGATTTTATGTGCATAGTACCTAGGAGGATTGTTTTACACTTGTACCATTTAAGTTTGTAAGGTCTATCGGAATGAAGGCCAGCCTGATGAATTCTAAATTCCTTATACAACACAGTTGAGGCTTAATGTTCTAAATTCTGTAAAGAAATGCATGCCCAAAAGGTTCCTTCTTGCTTTTCTGTGTTGAAATCTAATGGTAGTTTTACAAAATAGATAGAATAGATAGGTATAATTAAAAGATTTAGTATAGTTTTTTAGATCAAGGAAATTCTTGCAATGCTATAGATCTATACTTCTAACTATACCTAATAGTTATAAATAGATATCTAGATTTATACCTAGTATGTAAATATTCATAAAATAGATAAACCTGTATCTGTGAGCTGTATTTATTGGTATTATTAATTCATCCAAATATTTTAAGCCTCAGTACCTAGGGCACTGGAGTGAACTCATCCCAAGCAAGCTGGTACCACCTAAAGACAGTGCAGTTCTGGATTTTGACAAAAAAGGACACATTTCCTCCTACATTTCAGTTTTATATTTGACAAAATTTGCAGAAAAAAAAATTTTACAGAAGAAAATTAAAGTGATCCTTTCCAGAGAGTTCAGACAACCAGCCTTGGCTCTAATGTATAAACTGTTGGTCATTTATCTTCCTTGAGCTCTTGTTACCAAAACAATTATAATTCTGTTTTTTAGAGTCGGTTGGAAAATTTCTAGGTATGTTTTTACTGGTGCTTTCCAGTTCAATATTTTATGGAGATGGTTTGATTCTGATGAGGTTGCCCAGAAAAAAAGTCATCAGAACCCTCCCTTGCTTTTTTTAGCTTGCTTGCTTGCTGGGTTCCTCAGCAGCTGCATTCTCACAGTCTGCAGCTCCGTGCCAAAGGATGTCCCAGGGTTGGGCTTCCAGTACTCCACACTGCACAGGCAGCCAGCTAGACCACACTGTGGTTTCAGTCCCTCTTATGTTCCAACCCTTTTAGCTTTCATTACCAATACACGCCTCAATGAAAGTTCAGGCTTAAGGCACAATTGTGACTCTGAACATTTTCACACAAGTGGGTGAAAAGAAATGTGATCTAGTCACATGGCAGCCCAGTAGGCAGAAAAGCATATTCCATAACAACAAAAACTAAGAGTGTAAATAAAACATTGATTGTTGTCCTACCTCATGATTCAGTAATAATTTCTTCCAGGCATAGTGAACCACTGTATGTATTCCTCCTGGAGCAATGGAGAGCCATATGCCATACTGCTGCTGAGATGGTCAGATCCCAAATAAGCTCCAGAGACATCTCAGCTATGCCCTAGCCTTTAGGTCGTAGGGAAAAAAAACAAACAAACAAACCAAACAAAAACACCAAAAAAAACCCCAACCAAAAAGCCCCAAAAAATCAAACTACACTGAAAAGAAAAATTTAAATTACTTCAAATGGCCAGCAAACCAAATTCAAACTTCACTTTTATATAACAGCCTCCCCTGTTGCAGTAATCTTTTTGTTATTGCTACATTCCATATTGATTTCTCCTTTATGTCCATCACATTGCCTACACGCATTTTCTTGCTTTCTTCTATGCCCTCCCTTGTGCACAGATCATTTCTCCAAGAACATCACAGTTGCTTCGTGGTTGCTTCTTTGTTGTTCTGTTGCCCCAGTTCTCCCATCTGGCCAATCTCTTGTCTTCAGTTCTCTTTAGTTCCAGCTCTCCAGCTGAGAGAGAGTTGCTTTTCCTAGATCCTCAGCTAGAAAGTTAAAAATGTTTCCAACACACAATCAACAAATGTATTTTAGTATTGTGCTGCAAAATGCTGAAAGCCACACACGATCTACTAGGAGGCCTTTCCCTGCTCACACAAGGTTGTGGCACTGGCACAGAAATGCTCCCTTATATGAAAATTTAGTATGCACTCTAACACATTCCACTTAGGTCCCTCAAAATCATCACACTAATAAGGTGTTCTCTCTGCTTTCCTTCTTCTTAAACATCTGATCCTAACTGTTCAGAATGTAAAAGGTGTCTCTGACAGTCTCTAGAGAACTGCTACTAATGGTTTACCAATGATTCTCCCTCTTTCCTGCAAACATGCATGAGTACATAAAATACAAAGAATAACACCTGAGTAACAACAGATTTTTCATTAGTACTGCTATAATTCTATGTTCTCCATTCTACATATTTATCTGTTGACCTCACTCTAAGTCTCTCTAAGAAAATACTTTATCTGCTGATTTCTCTATCAACTATGTTTTACAATTTAGCATAGTGGAGTAATAAAATAAATAAGCTTATTTACTTTATAGTATGAAGCTTGGACTTCAGACTGCTTGTAAACATTTCTTCAATTCAAACGTACCTACTTACAATGTAGCAAAGGTTAAGTTAAAAATCGGTTGTAACCCGATTGTTCAGGTTGTCTGCTCTACTTCCATAAGTACTTGATGTTCACATAAAATGCGTTGGTCCTCTAAGTATTGTACTCTATAACTTGACAATTACAAAACCAATGCACTTCAGAGGTCTCTCTCATGACATCTTTACTCAACATTCCCATCCTTTCGTATGACTTCTTATAATCTTTCAGCATCTATGAAGGACCTAAAGGGCTATGAAGATGATTAGGGGGCTGGAGCATCTTTCTTATGAGGAAAGTCTGAGGGAGTTGGGTCTTTTTAGTCTGGAGAAGACTGAGGGGGAATTTCATTAATGTTTACAAGTACTTAAAGGAAAGGTGCCAGGAGAAGGGGGCCAGTTTTTTTTCAGTGGTGCCCAGGGATAGGACAAGAGGTAATGGGCACAAACTTGAATATAGGAAGTTCCATCTAAACATGAGGAGGAACTTCTTTCCTCTGAGGGTGGCAGAGCACTGGAACAGGCTGCCCAGAGAGGTGGTGGAGTCTCCAACTCTGGAGACATTCCAAAACCGCCTGGATGCCATCCTGTGCAACCTGTTCTAGGTAAACCTGCTCTGGCTGGGGTTTGGACCAGATGATCTCCAGAGGTCCCTTCCAAACCCCTAACATTCTATGACTCTCTGATTCTATGACCCAACAAAATCCTTTCAACTTAAAAGTGCAAAGGTCAACACATTTCAAAAAGCCATGGTGTTAAATTCTTTCAGTGTGATGACTGTGGAGTTTGACTAGAAACTGGAACTTAAGCACTAAAGCTGTTGTGGGGGTTTTCTCTGTAATTCTTCCACCTATGATTGTTTAATGACTATTTCAATGTGCTTTTGTATTTTTCCATTTAGGGAGACTGAGACAAACAGGTACCTGGACCTGCAATGTACTTTGATGAAACCAGGTAACCCAGGTCTTCAGACACAACTACGGCCAGCTGACAACAGTACAATTCCGTTCCCTGTCCACAGCTTATCAGCATATTTTCTAGCACTGACAGCATAGAAACTCAGATTTTTCAACTCCAGAGAAAAGAATTCCCTATTCTTGTAAAAGTGGATCAGTATTAGCAATATGGATCCTGTAAAAGCCAGGAAATTTGCTTTGTCTCCAGCATAACATGCATTATTCATATCAACACCATCTAGTTCATTATTATTTTACAAAACTCTTGGAACACTTGAGCCCCAAACTCTACAGATAAGACGCATCCTACTGTGAATATGTTGAAATGTATCCACTGCTCAAAAAACAGTCTCTAACAGGATAAAAATAGCACAGCTGTATCTGTAAGGTCTGTCTTACTGTTTCTGCAGTCTTAAAGGGCCATTCACTGCATTTTTCCTTCTCCTGCAGTAACTTGCATAACTCAGACTATGTATGAATCCAGTGCTCTGCAAAGATACCTGGCCAACTGACAGTCAGTCTAGCCATATATAAATAAAGTGGGAGAGTGAGCAATATGACTGAATCTTGCCTTTAGCTCAGAAGGTATTCTATCGGAAACAGTTATGAAAACATTGCAGGCAATAGATGTATTAATGTAATATTACATTTATACCATATGACAAATAGAAGCAATAAGTTATAATAAACTTGAGAATTTTCACTGTCCTGAAGCAACGAGCAAGGCGATATCAGTATACAGGAAACTATTTGAAAAATTATGTAAAGTATATTAAGAAAAATACTTAACAGCCCATGCCAACTCTGATAGGCTATGAAAGGACAGTGTGCTGTAATTTATTTACTGTACTTACTGTTAAAAGAACAAAAATAGGCTTAGGATGTTTTATCAAGTGCGGTTTAAAAAAAAATTTAGAATTTTAATATTCAAGGAGGTAAAGTTGGGAAAAAGACACAATGCACAGAAAGTGAGTTAGGAAGGTTACAGCTTGCACAATATGCTTTTTCCTATAGTTACTTTCCTTCAAGAGGATTTTTTTTAATAAAAAATATTTTAAATTACACCATTAATCTTAGGCTTATGTGCTCATAGCTTTTTAGATTTTATTTGTTTCTTCTTTGTAAAACTTCTTTACTTCCAGAGTTCTTCTGGTAAGGGCGGGGTTTTGTTCACAAGATTTGACACGAATTTTCACATACTTGTCAAAGAGCTGCTCTTGCGCTTTTAGAGAGGTTTTGTTTTATTTTGAAGTTCTGAATTTCCATTTAATTAGGAAAGGTTTACAGCAATTTACCCAGGAACATTTCCACTCAAAAGCTAGAATCCTATGCATGGGATACAAACGAGATAAACTTAAAATACCAAAATTTTAACCAAAGGAAGTATAAAGAAAGGATCTTTAAACTCCAGCAGATTAAAGTTAAAAATGTAGTTGGGAAGGGCAAAAAAAGAGTTTGAGAAGCAACTAGATACAGAGATCAAGACTAGTTCTAAATCCTTCTTCAAACACCTCAGAAAGAAAGAGCCTGCTAAAGTGTCTATAATGCCAATTGATAGTCATAGTATAAAGACAGCACTGTGAAAGGACAAGATTATCACAAAGCAGCTAAGTGGATTCTTTGAATTGGTTCTCCGAGGAAGAAACTGCAGAGGTCATAACTTGGGACCACTTCTAGAGAAGAAAGTACACACAGACCAAATACAGGCCACCACCAGAGCCAGCCGGAACTCACTGAGGAGCTTTAACAGAATCCAATGACAAAATACAAAACTATCTACAGAGCATGTGCTACACGTGCACGTAAACCTAGTAGTATAGAAACACAGACAACAGCAGGGATGGAGGGGTTGCTTTGCCTTTAACCTCTAATTAACCTGAACTTTGGCTAAGTGGAGTTCAATGTCCTTCCCATTTTGGGGCGGGGGGGAGGAATCTCATTGGCAACCTTCTCACACCACAGGAGGAGCACATCTCAGCTTTTTTTTTTTCCTTCCAGTTCCCTCCTACAGATTGCCCCAGTCTTTCCTGTTTACTCAGCTCACCACAACTTCTTTCTCCTGGAAAAAGCTGCAAAATGGTGCCAGAGCTTCTCACTCTTTGTTCCCTGACTTTTACATTGCACACTTTGATAGCTGCACCCACACACACAAACACCGTCCAAGGCTCTTCTGCACCAAACAAGAATTTTGCAGAAAACTGTAATCCTTTACCCTTTTTATTCCAGTTTTGATATTCTTCTAAAGCTCTGTTAAAAGGCATTTTGCTATGTTAGAATTCCCTTATCTGTGCTTTATTTCAGTTGTTCTCGGCATATACTATATGTCAGCCAACATTTAAATAATTAACTAAGATCTAATTGCTGTATTTCTTTTTAAATGAGTAGTAGAACATAGCCCTGCTAAAACTATGGGAATTACATGCAAAATTCTCAGTGTGGATGGTCATAGTTACTAGATTATATATTGAAAAAATAGAATATATGCATACATAGCACAAAATGTAGCAAGCATCAGTGCAAAATTGTCCTTTAAATCATGTATCTGATTTTAAGCAATAAATTTTCAGAAAACTTTTTGGTGTTCAGTGGGCGTCTAAGTGTTATGGTTTTTAAGAATTTCAGATTATGAATAATATAATCCTAATAGTGAATATTTTTCATTAGGAGGAAATATAAACAGGTTTTTTGCTTCTTCACCAGTTCTAAAAAATTACTATCGCTTGGTAGAGGAAGGAGAAATCAAATCCTAGGATATAAGTGGCTTTTCAAATAATTAAAGCATTTGCATAGTCCGTACTTTGAGATTTGACAGCAAGGAGATATTCAAGGACAGAGTTATTTGTTGTACACAAAATGGCAAAGTTAAGGTCCCCAAGTAGAACAAAACATCCTGAAACTGCAGAAGTATAAACATGAGAAAAAGAAGACAAACAGGGCAAGGTAAATACAAATTTTGCACACGCACAAATTATTAGCCTCTTCTGTCCCACACTTTGCAAATACTGCAGAACACTGTAATGCATTATGCCTCAGATTCCAGCGTTGGTATTCTTCCAAAGGTCTGACAAAAATTATTATTTCATCATTTCTGTAGCATTCTTTGCTTTCAGTTATCCTTTGCTTAACCTATACTGCCAGCCACCAGTGTCATGGTTTAACCCCAGCTGGGAGCCAGGACCACGCAGCCACTCATTCAGTTCCCCCCTGTCCCCCAGTAGGGCAGGGAGAAGAGGGAGACAAGGAGGGGAAAGGGAAACAAAACCATGGGTTGAGATAAAGACAGTTTAATAGCAACAATAACAGGAAAACGACAATAAGAATAATGACACAAGTCAGTCTCCCCACCAGTTAAACTGGCACCATCCTGAGCAGTGACTGCGAATTCCCACCCCCCGGCCAGCCCCCATTTATATACTGAGCATGACGTCTGTGGTATGGAATATTCCATTGCCCATTCCATTGTTCTGTCTAGGCTCCTTCTCAGCTTCTGTGAGAAGCTGAAAAAAGTCCTTGAAAAATATAAACATCACCTGACAACAACTAATACAATAAGAATTATTGACATTCCTTTCATACCAAATCTGAAACACAGCAACTACTAGAAAGAAAATTAAATCTGTTCCAGCTGAAACCAGAACAACCAGTTAAATGACTTACAATTTTCTTGTATGTCTCTTAGGTGAATCATAGGGTTTTACAGGGGAAANCCCCGGCCAGCCCCCATTTATATACTGAGCATGACGTCTGTGGTATGGAATATTCCATTGCCCATTCCATTGTTCTGTCTAGGCTCCTTCTCAGCTTCTGTGAGAAGCTGAAAAAAGTCCTTGAAAAATATAAACATCACCTGACAACAACTAATACAATAAGAATTATTGACATTCCTTTCATACCAAATCTGAAACACAGCAACTACTAGAAAGAAAATTAAATCTGTTCCAGCTGAAACCAGAACAACCAGTTAAATGACTTACAATTTTCTTGTATGTCTCTTAGGTGAATCATAGGGTTTTAAAGGGGAAAAAAAAAAAAACCACCCACACAAACCAACCAACCTACCTGCATTTCACTGCACACTTATAGTTGCATGTTAAGGAGGGCTAGTCGATACACTGTCCGGCCATGCCCTGCACCTGATCAGCACAGTCTCTCACAGCCACATGTGTGTGATGAGGCATGTTTGGGGCTATCAGGAATACACACACAGCTCTGGTGTTGGCTCAAACTGGTGACACATTGTAACAGGAGCCTTGCCTCTGACAAGCTATGAGGTTCTGCAACCCCTAAGAGAATCACATCTCAGGCCATGAAACTCCCATTAAAAGTCCAGCTATTTATACTTTTTAGTACAAAAAGGTAAATGAGCGTATTTCTATTTTTACTGACGAACAGCGGTCAGCAGTCGCAGTTCCTGGAAAAGGCTGCATTTCAGTCATTAACTTAAATGTTGCTACATTTAAATGTTGGATGTTATTTGGGGCAGGGTGAGGGAAGTACTTCAATAAGGAGAAAGGACTTAAAACATTCATGAAATAGACAATACATATATGGTTATAGTTTGTATTTTTTTCAAATCAGCTTTGTATCAGGGGTACATTTGAAGTAAAATGTAGTCTGGAGAAGAGAAGACTGAGGGGGACATCTCATAAATGTTTACAAATACTTAAAGGCAGATGCCAGCAGGAGGGGGCCAGTCTTTTTTCAGTGGTGCCCAGGGACAGGACAAGAGGTAACGGGCACAAACTTGAATATAGGAAGTTCCATCTGAACATGAGGAGAACCTTCTTGACTTTGAGGGTGGCAGAGCACTGGAACAGGCTGCCCAGAGAGGTGGTGGAGTCTCTGACTCTGGAGACATCCAAACCCTCCTGGACGCCATCCTGTGCAACCTGCTGTAGGTGAACCTGCTTAGGCCAGATGATCTCCAGAGGTCCCTTCCAACCCCTAACATTCTATGATTCTATGGAAATTTAATTAATATCCTTTACCATTTTGTGCACGCACTGCTCAGTTTAAAATGTTGCCTTCACTGATAGTTGCTTTTCAAGCAGCTGGAGTGCACAAGTAGGAAAATATACTTCCTAATTTATTGTCTTTAGCTTCACTGAAAGATTGTAAGACAAATTAGATTCTCCAATTGCCTTCAGGGAAAGCAGTGACATTTTCTGTTAAGCAGTTAGAGTAGATGAAGAACAGAGAAGTCAATAATCAGTAGAAGCTATGTCATCTAATATCTAATTAGCAGCGCAGTATTTAGAAGTACTACACTAATCTCTTTTCTAAATTTTCTGTGTAATGGCAGATTTTACAGGCTTTTAAATTTTAGGGGATTGCCATTAAGAAAAAAAGAAGAGCAATTCCTGGAATTAAATAAATTTTTCTGTATTTTAAAGTACTTTCTGAAACACAGATCCAGAACACGCTGAATATTTTCCTAAGAAGAATTAGATGGGAACTCCTGAACCATCTACCCCTCCTGTTTTTTACAGAATTTTCCAATTGTCTTTAGAACATGGTAGAACAACTCTCCCCAAAAATTCTTTTTTTACTTTCTCCTTGGACTGAATCAAGAAAACCAAACAACAACAAAACAAAACAAACAAAAAAGCAAATCAACAACCCAAAACCAAACAACAAACAAACAGAAAATCCAACCCCAAACCACTGTTCAGAAACACTGGAAAAGAGGAACTGTGTAATACACCCATCAGGACAACTCCTCAAGCAGTAACAACATAGAATTACACAGGATCAACACCTTCATGCAGAATAGGGAATGCATGTTAATTTTACCCCTCCCTTCCTCCCACCCCAATATGCCAAGTAAATGAAAGCTAAAGTAGAAAACTCTTGAGCAAAACAGACTCATGCATCAACATAAGTTTGGTCTCTCTTGACTGTTCACAGTATTTCAAAATATAAACAAGACGAGAAAGAAGCAATGGTCTTCTCTCCTAATACTCAAAAAGTTATTTGAGTTTTTGTTATCATATGCTAAATATCTTGTTTAAATTTCAACTTGTAGATTGAAGGTGTTTTCCCTTAGACTTGAGACATTATCGTTGGTAGCAATAGTAGGAAAAGTAAATCAGAGAACTTAGAGTGGAAGGGGCTGAGATAGAAACATTGTTTGGAAATGCTTCAGGATAATTTTGAAATGTACTGATATTATAGTGATATTTTAGAGTTATATTCTAATATTCAGTTCTGAAAACATCAACTTCAGAGTGATTTCTGTGTAACTAGGAAGCTTTAGGAAGCTTATTAACTGGGGATATAGTCACTCAGTCTTAAACATTTCCCTAAACTCTTAATTTCATTATTTCACTGGGCTGCCAAGTGACAAAGTAGTACAGCAAGATTAATTATTTAGATATATTTAGATACAGTATCCTCAACAATGTAATAAAAAAAGTGTAAGTCTTCCTGACTTCTCAGTACTTACCTGTAAAAGTTGAAACAATAAGAACCTTTGATTTTTAGATAGCACCTTGTAATACCTTATAAACACTGATTTATTAGTCTTCTGAGCACTGTAAAGTTCTCAGTGTCAAATGGAAATATTTTGCACATCCTGAGGTGTAAATAGAACTGGGTTAAGATAAGTTTTGGCATTCATCTCTGAGTTAACTGTAGCTGTCAGAACTCAAAAATCACCTGTCTAATTGATCAAATTGATAATCTTCCTCCATTCCATGTTTTTTTTTCCTCAGCTTGTACACAGTGTCACATTTGAAGCACGAAAAAACGTTTAGATTGAAGCAGAATTTCTAAAGGGACCAAAAAATTTTTAGCATCGTCCCTACATTAGAAATGAGTATCGCGTTCAATAGATGACAATCACCTGCAATAAGGATTTTGACCTCCCAATCACCAATATTTAAGTGGGATTTTAAGAAATTAAACACGATTGCCACTTGTTTACTTGCTTGTCACAGATAAACTCTGTCAACCTATTCTACAGCAGGTGAGGAAACTATTGGCCCCCAGTAGACCACCTGCCTGACATCTCATCACAGCAGACAATTGCTCAGAAGAATCTACTGCACGCAGGCAGCCTGCTTATAGCAGAAAATCCAGAGGTTCTAACATTTTGGATTTCCTCCCTTTCTCTTAGTACATAGCTCTATAATATAAGGAGGAAAGCGTCCAAGAAAAAAGTTAATGAAATACTTGTTTCTAATCAGTTCAAGATCTGAAGGGACTAGGAAACTTTTTCCAACCCTGGATAGAACCAGTCAGACATATTTAGAAAAAGAGCCCCTCGTTGCCTCAGGGATGACCCATGGTCAAAATATTCATACCAAGTAGTAATAATTCTTTCTGAGAATCACTTAGTGCCATTTACAGTTTAATGACATTTACATGTTTAATGACAAGTGTGTTTTAAGCCAATTCAATTTGAATATTCATTAGGACGTATGTTTACATTTTTCATACTTCGGATATTTTTTCCAGTTCTACTTTGTAATGATCATATCATGAACTCTGGTTAGATGCCTAACAAAGTGAATGACATAGCTGGCAAAGGCAAATCTGTCTGTTTCCATCTCTTTGAAGTACATATTAGAACACAGAAGGGGGGATCAATTCAGTTTAAGTAATCTGTATGCAGTGCACATCAGCAACAAGATCACAGTGCCACAGCCAGTTTTGTTGGCTATCAGACTGTATATCCTGTATCAGGAAACATATCAAATAAATCCTCACGCTGATTAAAGAAATATGCCATCAGACTCAGAATTCTTGTTTCTAGCTGCTGACTACTTCCACAGAGTCAATCTTAAAGATGTATGTAGCAGCCTTTTGATCTGCCTACGCTCGTTTGCATCTCAGAATGGCTAATTCACATGAGAATGGAAAGCAAAGAGTGCCATTCTTTGACAACGACATCTTAGAGCATTTAGCTCATCCTCTAGTCACACTGCAAACTACTTAGCCTACTTGCACAAAGAATTATAATAAAAATATGAGAAAATAAAAAGAATAATGTTCCATAAATGGATACTTCGTATTTTCACTATTTAGCTGATATTATTGTAGTTTTGTTATTAATTACCTATTAAAAGTATACTGAGACTATGTGATTTTGATATCTTTGCAGAAGTCATTAGTTGAACTACAAGGATAAAAAAGGATGTGTTGTTGCATTCAATTAATGGTGTATCAGCTATAGATGATTATACCCCTGGTATTTTCAAGTATGCTGAATCTGTTACTGAGTTCTACAGAAGCCTGAGTCCAAAGGGAGAGCCTGGACTGGATCAGACCATGTTCCTTCTAGGCACTACAGAATTTGCATGTATAGTAAGGTAAGCAGTTTTTGCTGAAAGTGCAGAGGTTTCTTCCAAATAAAGTCACCTAATACCAACACAAAACATCATCATGGACCATTCCCTTTACCTTCCTTTCTTGGGAAATCAGTGCCCTTGTAGAAGAATAGCTGCTTCTTGTAAAAAAACCAAAACAAAGCAAAAAAACCCCAAAACCCCCACAAACGTAAAAAGAAAAAAAAGTTTTTTATTCCTATGCATGTGCAGAATTCAGATGTAAGAAACAGTCTGACTGAGTCTGAGGTCTGACACTCTAAAAATGGGGTCATTAGAATCAAACGCATGAGTTTCTTCATCTTTGTAGCTGAAAGCTATACTGTTTATATTCACTGTGTGACTTTAATTAGCACTTTGGTTTTGCTACTAATGGAGGTGATCATACTGCAGACTGTGGTTCCACAACCAAAATAAATATATCTATGCTCTACATATTAAATTTTCCTCATCAAAACTAGGAAATTCTGGTACAAAACGTCTGACATTCAGTTACCACATGGGTACTCTTTACTCTGGACTTTGTCCAGAGCACATTGTAGGGGATGGGGACACACGACGTGAGGCAGAGTGTCTACACCTTTTCTTTTCTTGCTTTACAATTATTTTTCTGCTCACATGATCAAGAAAATTAACCATATGGGATGACATAAGTTTCAGAGAGTCTTTTCCTTACCCTGCCTAAACAGCAATAATTATAGGAACTTTTTAATAGTTATTAATAACAGCAATAGCAATATGCATTGCAGCACAGACAGAAACAGAATGCAACCAAAGGCATCTCCAAACTATGTTTAAAGATTGCAACTTATATTAATAATTTAAAAGCTGAAGTGAGCTGATGGAGCACATATTAAGAGATTTAAGTTACCTTGTTCTAAAAAACACTAAAAAAGAATACTTTCCTGGCAATAACTATATTGAAAGTTTCTATAAGTAGCCACTTTACTACCTTCTTCATGTGATACACTTCTTTTTTTTCTTAATCTGGATGTTTTTTTCTGAATTTTTTTACTATGATATTATATTATCCCCAAGTCATTAGCATCTCTCCAGTCTCTCAAACAAAAGACAAAACAAAACTTCAAATCCAAACAGTTATATATTTGAAAAGGGATGCAAACAAGAAAATACATGAAAAAAAATTTGGATCTTTTCCATGCAAGGTTTTCTGATACAGAGATAGTAGCAACCCTGTGTGAGAGCCTAGGACAGACAAGGGAGTAGGCAAAACTGAAGTCCTCCCCCTCACGAAGAAACACTTGTCTCTAACAATAAAAAGACATTCACAATGATAAAAAATCTCCTTGTTAGATTCTGTCATGTACACTTGTCATTAAAGTAGCACACATTCGATATATCCACTCAAAACCTGTTTTATATCTTATTCTCATCTTCTGAGCTATACAGGTTTAAATCACCTTCTGTTTGATGTTACAAAGCTCCGGTGAAAATATTCATCAGCTTTTCATAAAATTATTTGCATTTTCTCTGAAAGTGGTCTAAAAGTCACCACCTTAAAGCACATTTCTAAGTAATTATACCTAGACTCAACAATAAAAATACCACCTATGAAATTTTGCTTATTTCAGAAATCTAAATCTCTTTTTCACCAATTAAGAAACAAGCGAAACCACAGTTATTAACCAAGTTGTTAAGGTAAAATGTGGGAGCAGGAACTGTCTCAATTCACAAACTATATTCTCTGGTGGTTCTGAGAGAGACACTTAATTTTCAATAGCAACAAACAAAACCATATCATCTTAAGTTGCACAAAATCAATCCCTTCCTCATCCATCAAATTTCATTCCCCTGTGGAGCAGTACTGAAATGGAGGGCAGTATGATAAAGAAAACATAGTACTTTTCCCATAGCAATAACACTTTCTATTCTAAAGTCTTTCTAAAAGACGAACATTAAAAATCTTTCCTCTCTGCCTCACTGGCCTCATATTCGAGGTCCATGAGGGAACCTGTTATAACTCTGATTCTCCAGGCTGGCTCCTTCCCTGATAAAACCTAAAGCAGCTGCTTTGACACCTTTGCATTGACCTTTGTTTCTTAGATTGCTTTGAATCAACTTAATTAAGGAGAATTACATTTACATCACTAAAGAAATATTACATATTTTTATATGGTAGTCCTTAACAAAAACACAGCTGTCATTCCTCTATCCCAATTACTCTCTAATACAGCACTCAGCATTTACTTGTACACTAATGAAATTTGATAATTAACAAATGCTTGCATTTGGCTAAGACGGTATCAGTTCTTAAAGATCTGACTTTTTTATTGTCTGTTCTTGCCCATTTTCAATTCTCTCAATATATATTAATCAGGTCCATCCAGAAAAGAGGCCTGATAACAACATTAGAAGGAGATCTATGATGGTATTAAATGCAGAGCAAGGAGTTTTCACTTCCATACCATGTTTTCAATATTGTATTTAGATAGCAAGTTTTGTATCTAGCATATGACTTTTTTTTTAGTTTCTAGACATTTTTCACCCACTCAGTAGTACCTTATTTTTCTATAGTAAGTATATCTATCCATGGCAGGGATATTACCCATTTTAATATAAAGGCATGGTTTGAAATTAAAAGATGCTGCCACCTAATGAATGCAAAAAATGGCGATAAGAAACCACATCGGCACTATGAAGACACAAAATATCCAACGTTTTGTTGGGGATCAGCAAAATAGTAAAAAAGAATCAGTTTCAGGAATGAAATTTTAAAAAAGAAAATTGACAAAGGTAGTAAAGGAAGTTTAGTGGGGTCCATTTCCCTCCTCCCTATACCCTACATAGATATGTCAGATATGCTGGATATGGCAGAGATCTATATAATGCTATTACAAAAATAGATAATATAAAGAATCCCATCATTATAGGAGACTGACTTTCCAGACACAGACTGTAGAATAATCCTGAATACAATAGCTAGCAGATTTATTTATCAAATAGAGATTGTGAGAGCAAGAGAAAGGTTGAGAAAAGAGGTATGAAAGTTATCCATAAACACATTCAGAGCAGGAATAGTAATCATAGGGAGCAACACTGGCCCAAGAAAACGTGGATGCAAACTGCCTATGAAAAGAAGATTTTAAACATCATAAAGTCAGGTTTAGGAACACACTTCCACTCACAGTACTGAGCCGGGAGAGGAGGGGGGGAGAGGTGGGAAGGGACGCAAGCTTCTACCACTTTAACTGAAAGCTGTTCTGAAAGGGTGCAATTGTGGTCTGAAACCCACGGTCTCCAGCAGCTCTTATAGCACTTATGTGTACTCAAATAACATTGAAATGGATGACTGAAGTTTTCTATTCTTCTCTGAAGCACTCGCTGCCTTAGAAAGCATTTAATAATAGAAACAAAACCTTTCCTCCATTTTGTAGTTGCCCCTTATCTGAAAAGATATTACTATTGCATTACCAATTCAATCTTTTTATGCATCATTACTCTCTTCTTCTAATAGTATTCTAACAGGCTAACTTGATGAAACAGAAATGGTTAGAGTGGGCATTTTCATTTATGAAATCTATTGCATGAAATCAAAACAGAAAAAGATTAGGCAGTGAATGGTATGAGGAATACAAGGAAATATATGCTAGAGCATCCTACTGATTTCTGTTTGTTCATATGCACTTTTCATTAGAAGGTCAGCGTTAATATTTACTTCCTAACACTTTTTTTTTCTCCCCTTTCTACAGCACTTGGGGTTTTTTTGTCTTTTTGCAAAAAACAGTTACATTTCAAAAAGGAAGCAATTTCAGAAATAGAAGTAGAAAGATTAGATTTTGTGAGCAAAACTACTCACAGGCTGTTTCCCTTATTTGAAACTCTATTTAGCACTATATGAAAGGAGTCTAATGGACAATAAGCATTATGTTCCTTCACATTCCACTGCTACTGTGCTTCAAGCATACATAGGGAAAACAGCTGTAGTAAGAGAAGAATACCTTGGTGTATATACTTACTATGGCTGTGACCAAAAATATTTTCCTTATTAATACAGGCTAAAAGACAGACCACTGTGATAACTACAATGGGTAAGAAAGTATTCTTATTATTTATAAGATATTAGGAAAAACTTGTCACCTGAAATGCAAAAAAACCACGTGGCAATAATGATTAGTCCCCATTTTTTTCAGATCTATACTTTCTGGTCAATGCAGAACCAAACTGTGTTCATTTTTTCTTTACATTTAGACTAATTATAGATTGAAACTAAATCTAGATTAAATCTGAATGAAGACCAAAGATGATAAATCCATTTAACTCACAAGTGGTCGTTGTCTTTAGATGGAAAGAACTTTCATTTCAGAGCCTACAGCATAACTAGTTAAGAAATAAAGTATTTTCATGTACAGAAGGATCATATCTCATAGCAAATGCAATACTTTGATGTGTTCTGTTCATATAAATGAACATGCAGATTGAATTCTTTTGACCAGAAGTATCTGTTGCAGCTGTGCCTATGGGCATATAGTAGGTGTATATGAATTAATAAACACAATATCCTTCAGCTTTCTCTCAAAAATGAATTTCAAGATGAATAGGACCTCCACAGTTCTAAATAAAGCATTTCAAAACTGACTGCCATCTCCAGGCAGGTCTCTCTTCACCATAATGCTTATCCACATGGATTCAACCACTGATAACTAAGAAGCAACTGTTTCTTCTGGAGAGAATCAGTGGAAGTTCAATTTAAGAAAAGACTACAGGGCAACTCAGTAAACCAAGCACTGAACCTGGATATGTGTCCTCCTCATTGATTTCTTTAAAACAAAATAGATCAAATGTAGATGCTTCACAATTTTTGGAAATAGGAACATTTTTTTCAACAGTCACAGAGGTAACCTGAGTCAAAGTACAAAATTCTACTACAGGTTAACTAGATGAAATTAAACAGGCTAACCCACAACTATCCGGTTTCCTTCCATTAAAAAAATCAGGGTGACTGCTGTCATTCAACTAGGTATATGAAGGTCATCTTTCTCTGAGTATTGACTACTGTGTAAAGAAAAACAGAATAATAAAAGCAGAGTTATATAGGAACATGTTTTAACAGGCATTTAAAGAATGCCTGCAAATAACTTTTCCTATTAACTTCTGTAGGAGGAACCTTTGTCACAAGATTAAAATCTTTCCTATCCTTTAAAATGATGGAGTCACTGCCCAATAGTCTTTAAAGGCAAACCATTAAGATATCATCTGCCTTATTAATACTTTCCCTCCACATTGATATAACATCTATAGAACTGGAACATAACCACAAGCAATACTTGAAGGATCTGGATGAATTCATTACACCTACTTTCATGTGTTTGGATCTCTGTACTCTTCAGCCCTGCCTTTAATATAAGCCCAGACCCTTCCTATGTTCTTTTCTACTGGTATTGCATCTGTGAGATACAGAGTGGGGAACCCTGGAGTAAAACAAAGTGTTGCAATGAAGATAAAGTAACATGCCTGAATTCTAGAACATACAGACACTAACTTCTTCAGGAAGTTAGTGTCACCTTTCTTCAGGAAAGATGGTATGCCATCATTCTGAATGAGACCTAGTTGGTGTCCCCGGCTCTGAGTCTTGCCTCGTTTGACATCAACGACATTATCAGGAGCATGTATAGGTATGGTTAGTCAACCACACTATTCTAAGGATAACTGTGTTGAAAAAGATTGGACATGAATGCATGAAGCTGTATGTTCTAGAAGAATAATGTTTCAGTAGCCTCAACACTATAAATTTACACACTTACTGCCAGTACTACATAGAGGAACTCACAAAATGAAAACCGGTTGAAAATACAATTTGAGAATGCCCTGACGTGTTTAGCATTTATGTGAATAATCACTGCTTACACTTCCTTTGTTATCACCTATAACAAAGTAGAGTATTTGTTTAAATACAATAAAATACCAACACTATTAAATGGATTAGTGGAAAGAGGTAACTATAGTGTGTTGTGATATTTTTTCAATATTAAAACTGATTCATTTTAGGCTTATCAATAAGCTAATAGTTAAAGTGTAGGTATCTAGCTTAGTGCAGAATGATAGAGAACTTTCATGCATATGCAACAGTACAGCTATTAAAATTCCATGAAAGTCCATAAGGCCTGCATAAATAATTCTCAATGCAACAGCTTTGAGGGGAAAAGTAAGTGCATTGTTTTCTCCTGTGTGTGGTTTTTTTTTTTTAATGCAGTAGGCCATGGAAGGAACAGTGAGATTCCCTGAACTGTAAAATGCTTCTTTTGTTTCTTATATATCACAGAAGCAATTTCACAACAGAAATTACGTTGGCAACACAGTTGTTCTTGGTTTTAAGGGAAACAAAGAAATATATCTTAAGGGAATTTGGCACTCTACTTTTTTTTCCTTTGAAGCATACCTGACAGCATATGAATATAAAAGGGAACTTAACAGTTATCCATAAATACTTATGAGAGAAAAAACGCATCTTAGCTTTGGGAAGCTTTTAGCTTTTCTTTTTCATGGTCTTCCCTTACTTTATAATCAGATCTACAGTGTGATTATACATCTTCTAGAACACCTGAAGTTGCAGCCCCATTTTTTCCACTCCATTTAGAAAACTATGTTGAATAAATAACTAATAAGCTGAGGCATGTAATCAGATCTATTAGATTTTTTTCAATTGAAGAGTAAAAAGAGGCTGTAAATGACCATTGCTGAAATAAAGCAAAGAAAACATTGTGTGGTGGAGGAAAACCATAAATTATTACAGTAGCTGCACCTTAAATCTAATAGGTATTATAATATTCTACAATGGGCTCTGTTTTTCTATAAAGACGAAATCCTTAGCTTCTTCTTAAGTCTAATAGAGCTGAAAGGTTAGATCTGGAAGAACAAGACCCCATTTAGTTTTGTAGGGCATTAGTACCACGTTTGCTAGATGAAAATGCTTAGAAAATTCCCCTGTGCTGATGTATTTCCATAATATTCGTAATTCAATTCCATTTTTTGACCAGGTGAAGATTTGAGATTCCTGCATCTTCCAGAGGGACCTCATATCTATCTTTATCCTGCTTACTTGTTTTGATAACAATCATACTTGAAGAGCTCTTTTTCACCTGCAAAACTACACTTACTATATTAATTATTCTTACATACTAACCCAACAATGTACAAAAATGCAGCTTTCACGACTCTCGTCAATGTTTGTGTTTCAATATTAGCAAATTCTATTTTCCTCTCTAATTACCAAACTAATTTTCATGTTGATCTCTCTAATCTGCTGTTGACTAATCGGTTACTTTAGTATGCAAAGGATGAAAGTTCAGATACTGTATGAAAAACTTCACAAGAAACCTGAAACACCTTTCATAACGCAACATCACACACTGTTTATAACTGGATGATTCAACCCTCTACCGGAAATGGAGATAAGGCTCAGATCCCCTATTCATAGAGACTGTCTGATGTGAGGTGATCTAGGAAGACAAACATTAGTCTAAATCAGATATTTGAAACATATTGTTCTACACCACAGGGCAGCACTCTGAACTATGTGTAATAAAACCTCAGAAATGTTCTCTCTGGTCTCTGTGACGTTGTAGAATGAAAACTTTCCAAACCTTGAAGACTGCTGTGAGGTACACTTGTTAACCATCAGTCAGCCCTAAGCACAAGTGAAACATATGTTTCAATGTCTAGCATAACAAACACAGTAGATACCTACAAAGTTGCTCTAACACATGGATTTGTTAATTAAAGAAATGGTGCATACTTAGGTTTTGTTTTTCAAGGCAAAGAAAAAATGAGAAGAAAAATAAGCACGTAAGATCCCAAATAAGTCTTGAGTGGAATGATGTCTATTTAACTATAGCATTGAATACCCTGCCTAAAATAATTCAAAATGTAAGTAAACCATACTAAGATGGTTCCAACAAAACAGTTTCTCTCATTTTCTATAGAAGTTTCCATATGAGCTATGTTCTAATATGTTGCACAGAAACTTCTGACAACTGTCATAATGCAGAGTAATTAGAATAATTTAGGTTCCAAGATTTGTGACTTTAACTTATTATTAAAAAAAAAAAAAAAATCATTCTGCTGCCAGAAAGGGAAGCAGTACTTCATGGAAGAAAAACAAAACAAAAAACCCTCTCTCATTCATTTTCTGTTTCCATTTACGAGACTACTTTTCGAAAAGTGCAGCCATGATACGGCACGTTACTGGATTTCAAATGATCCTCATCATGGCTTTTCTGAAAGTTTTGAGTTCTTCAAACTTGAAGCTCAATTTACTGAACTGGTTATTGTAAATAGGCCGATATAACCAGAATTGCTTTTCTTTCATTTTCAGCAAGCATTGGGATCTCCCATCTTCCTACTTTCAAGTAATTTTTCACATTTCTGAAAGGATGGCTACTGAATGAAACAATAATAGGTCATCTCTGGTAATATAGTGAGCTTGCAGCTGAGCAAACCTTACCTTACTCATTCCACTCTCGTAAGTCTTGGATAAGGTCCAAAAACATAGACTAAAGTTCAAGACATGTTCTGAATGAGTCGGGTTATTAATGTCATGCTACTCTGCAGTACCTGCATGATCTAGAAAAAATCTCATCTCCAGTCTGCACTGGCTAACGGAACTCTTTGCTGTATCTGTTCCGATTCTGACATAGTTCCTGTGGTTCATAAAATAAACAAGTCCTCAAAAAAAAAAAAAAAATCTATTGAAATAATGTAGCTCACTACAGACTGAAAGGAAATCAGATGAAATGAGACTAATTGTATCAGCAGGAGTATTTTTTGCTGAGATCTATTTTGACCCCCCTCAGTCTACTAAGGAATTCAAGTTCCAATATTTAATCTGTTATATAACACAAAATATTTTCCTCCCTTTTGTGGAGAGGCTGAAATTTATTTTTTTTAAAGTACTTATAGCTCACAATAATAAAGCCTTTAGGTCCTGATTTTCATTTTTTCTCTGACAAGGTAAGAATGCCCTAAAATAGACACAAATTCAATTTATCAGAATAACTGAATATAAAGCCTCAGTGCAGTTTCTTGTTACAGCATCAAGTTAAATGTTGATACACTTACCAGCTTCTGTTGGGCACCCAGAGATATTTAATCTTAATAACTTCAGAGAAAATGAGATTTATGTGCCTCCAAAATTTTACAGTAACTGAACAAGCACTTTGGAGACCTAGATTTTGGACTTGGTAAGCCTGTTCCACATAAACCCTTATGTAGATCTGGGGGAGAAAAAAAAAAACAAAAACAAACCCAAAACTTTAATCTTCCAAATGTGTGAAGGGAAAACATATCAAGCTTATACTAGAACACTAGTAATTTCCCTTCCCTCCCCCTTTTTTTTAACTAGAAGAGTTCTTCTCTTTTCTGATGCAATAAACTGTATAAGGAGCAATGTGATGCAAAAAAAAAAAATACAGCAAAATAATCCACATCAGTTTTCTTCCTACATTGTAAAACTGGAAGCAAGTATTATGCTTCATTTTTGCAGAGCCAAGGATCTTTTCTGACTTCCTGCTCCTCTCATTCAGTTCTAACTTTATTCTCTCCTTTGTGCTCAACCATCAACAAAATCCTCTTACTATATATTAGCTTTAAGTAATGTAATTTTAAAGATTTAATTTTGTTTTAGTGTACTCTTTCAGTTTTCAGGAAGACACTGTTGGCTTTAATAGAATGGAAATCTTGCTTTCATTAACAAAACGCAATCTGAATTGATATTTTTTTGCAAGAGTAAAAATGTTATGTTCGACTAGTATTCCTGGTGGTCAGATACTTCCAATAATTGCCTTATGTCGGTTCTGATTTCCAACATTTTGACACCTTTACTCAATTGTGACCAGAAATATCAGGGCTATATTTCTGGTTCTGAGTGATGCTCGGAGAGGAGTAAATACTGGTACACCAGTGCATGGTTACTCACCACAAAGAGAAACAAATAGGAGGTGGAATCTAAGTGGGAAGAAGTAGCTGACAGAACGATCGCAGGCTTTGATCTCCTCCCAAATGTGTAACTACTTTCACCTTGTGCTCTTCTCCTTTGATTTACAGTTTTAACTTATTCCCAGCAGTGAGACGGTGTAACTGCTGTTTCACATATACACCTGCAATATAAAATGTTTCATCTGTTGACTCAACAACTTCTAGATACTTACAGAAATAACATATAAATTATGTTTTTTACTAGCGTAAGTTCACAGGACCTGACACTTAATAAGGCCTTTGACATTTTCCCCCTCACAGTGAGCTGTACTTCCTTCTAAGCAAAACAAATATGAAAAGAACACCACAAAATAACCTCCCAAAACCCCCAATCACGAAAACAACAACAAAAAAGAGACTGCTCTCTTTTTTAAAGTTGTTGCTATGAGATTTTGTCTTATTTTTACTAAGAATAAAATGTGGAAGAGGACTAGAACACCATAAAATGTTACTACATAAATCCTTCTTGTGCAATCTATATTTTCTCATCAAAATAATGCGTTTCACACTTTTGTCAAATTTTAAATGTAATTTGAAAGCTATAAAAAACCCCCATACCTAAGCATCCCTTAGCAGTAGCAAAATCTTTCAGATCTGAACCTAATACTTTGAACATACTCTATTTTATAGTGCTTTTTTGTTTAAGAACAGTATGAACGAGGTGCAAACTGGTGGGAATGAATTAATTTTAAAATATGAAATTGAATTATTTCATTTTGAAATTTTAGTTCTTAATGTGATGTGGCACAAATAGAAACAGTGATTGCTTTTTTTGTTCAAAAATTCCAGCATTAAATATTCTTTACAGAGTTTAGGGACTGCTATTTCATCTGCCAGTATCATAATACAGATGCACATTTTTGTGTTCTGGAATTCTTGGTATTCTGTAATTTCCAGGAGTAAAATTACTGTGAAAACTTCGATAGCAGAAGCATCCTTGCAATGCTCTGTAATACAGTGGTATATTTATCAATTGGCTTGCAAATCAACACAAACATCTCATTATGACATTGCTACGTTCCCCTCCCCCACCCCCTCTTCACTTTAAAATAGTTTTAAGTATTTAGGGTAAAAGAAAAATAATTAAAAGCTCCTGTAGAAATGTAGAACTTCCTTAGAAAAGTAAAAAGCTGACACCTGGTATGCAAGTTACCAAAATAATTATGTTGTGCTTTGACAAATAGCTCCTTCTGCTCTTTCTCAGTCTCCTTATTTTCTCTGATCATCAGAGAAGTAAAAAATAAATGGTTTGTAACATTTCAGTAGTGCAAGTGTTATGGGAAAATCTAAAAGGGTGAGATACTTTAAAACAATACAATAAGGACTTACCATGTGTTTATATTTCTACTAAACATATTTTACTTTTTCCTTTCTATGCTCCTTCAGTCACTTATTAAGGATGTGGATTTATTCTAAATTATATGATTCTCTTTTGATATTACACTTATTTTTCTAGTGTGAAGATGAACAGCAGTATTCATGTGGTATCTTGATCAGCTCTTCTGAGAGAACTGATTTTGGCACCATGGCAGGAATAGTAAGACAACACATCAGTTGTTTCAAAGACAGCTATGCTTTCCAAGATATGAATCACACATTCATATGTGAGGAGAAGGAAAAACTATTTTTGCTTGATGAAGCCAAGTGCAGAACCAACATCTCAAACTTTAAGTGTCGATAAATTCAACACAATTTAAATGGCATTCATTCAGATGTTTTATGGGTTTTAATTTTTTTTTTATTTGTTGTCTTTTCCTCACTAGTCCCTCTCTCCTAGAAAGGCAATCAAATATCATGTGCTCACCTGTAACTGAGCAAAGTACAAAAACTGCTTTTTCCAAGCTCTTCCTGTTCCGAGACAAGATTATTGCCAATTTACATTTTGGCCAACCTGCACAACACCGTTCATTCTCAACAGTGTGGATTTGGGCGCAAAACTTAAAATTCCCAATGGAGGTTCTTTAGATCTGGCCTGAAGTCAAGAGGCAGGAAGACAGGCGCTCTCTTGACCACAGCAAAAATCTCCTAGTGCACATAATAAGATAGTACCCACTTTTGACACTGATATTCTGAAAATTATAATAGGCTTTGTAGTACACAGTGTAACTAACGCCTCTTACTTCTAACAGCTAGATGTCCAGTCCTACTCTAATTGAAGCCAATGGGGGACGACTTAAACTGGAGAAGATGATATCCCAATAGTCAGATTTGACTCGGTAGCTGCCTTCAGAAACCCGTTCTTCAGGTATCAAATGGTATGAGAAGTAAAAGCTTTGAAAATGAGCTTTTTCAGCCTTGTCTGCTTCAGAATGTCCCTTCTACACAGCACTTTAAGAGTAGTGGAACTGTTCCAGCCTCAAAGCCTGCCTGTGAGCTCTATGAGCTGAGGATCCATGGCCTGCCAAACTATCAATAAGTTAAGTACAACTAATTTCATTAATTAACTTTAATAAGTTAATTTGCATGGAAAGAGAGGTAACAATAAAGAAGCATTTGCAAGGCAGCATTTATTCTGTTGCATACTGTTAGATAGCAATATATCTAACTGCTATTACTACTGTACTTTGTTATTTTGTGACAAAAGAATGAGAAGCAGCAGTCAGTGGTTGTGGTTTTAGCCAAAAAACGAAGAGAAAATACATTCTTCTTGAAGACATTTGCTATAATGATGACTGATGAAATACTACGTGCTAATGGAAGAAATATTTTAACATAAATTCAGGACCAAAATAGAAACATTGAACCACTAATTATTAGAGCAATATATTAGAACAAAAAATATTAGACAAATATTAAAATTACAGATGTTTCAGATAACAAAATAAAATATTTAGTTAAGAAACAGTCCCGTGGTCCCCTACAAAAACTGTTCTTCAGCTTTTTCATCCTTGTTGAAACACTGAAAAAAACCCTCTGATCTTATAGGATCTCTGCAGCATATCATGGGAAACAATCTAAATTGAGAACTCGGCCTTCACAGACAAGCGTGTGAGACATGAGGAACCTGAAGTAATTCACATGAGATACTTGGTAGTAATTTCTCAGTTTCCTTTTGACTGGTGGGGGCAGGAGAAGGAAAGGGAGAGAAGCACCAGGAAAAAAATCTGTATCTGTTTTTCCCCGAGAAGTCAATAATTTTCAAATGGGCAATAGGCAATTTAAAAAACTATTTAGTTAAAAGACCATCTTTCTATTGCAAAGCATTCTGGCAAAATAATATCCAGACATTTCTGAATGTGTTTGAAACTGCTTTCTATTTAGTACTTGATATTTACTTCATTACAGTAAATTGTTGTATTAAACTGTAATCTTACATTACATTAAAACCACATTTGTTAAGCAGCTGTTTTTATAGACATCATTCTGAAGATGAATAAATGAAAGAACAAAGTACTGTCAGGCTACTCTTGCAGTCAAAGTGACAACCAGCTCTCCTAAAACGAGCACAATTTTTACCTCTAGCAGGAAGGGATAGTTGGACTAGATCTCTTACCCACAGCCATACAATCAAAGTCATCTAGCCAAAAGCATATTCAACATCTCACAACACTACAGAATAAAATAAAAATAATAAAATAAAAATTAAATAAATGTTGAATTTTTATTTCTCTTTGATAGAAGACAAGTATTGCTTCCAGGCTCACAGTGGCCAAGTCCACAAGACATACGTCACGAGTACCAGTTGCATACGCTGAAAAAAAAATCCAACCCAAACCAAAAAAAACCACCCACCCTGAAAAAACCCACACCCAAAAAAAACCCAACACCGAAATTCCATTTCCACGCCCTCAAGAACCCTCAAGAACTAATCCTCACCTAGCAGACAAATGAAAGTTGCCCAAAAGTAATTTGGTAGTGTTCCTTTATCTGCAGTTTGAAGCATATGCATTAAGGTTTGCTATATTCAATCCTACATACTTTTATGGTTTAAAATATACGATTAAAAACAAAGCCATGATAACTAATGACTTAGAAATTTATTTATTTTTCCACTGTTTAGACCACTGTATTAACAGAAAGCTGATCTTGGCTGTAGTCTTCAAAAACATCCTAATCCAAACAGAACTAGGAACGTGTGTTCTCCCATCTGATGTTAAGCTGTGTTCTGTGTTAAGCCTCCTAGAGCTTGTGCAACAAATAGAATTAGTTAAAGCAACAAATATGCTAAAAAGACAAAATCAAAACAGAAAAAAAAACCCCACCCAAAACAATGAATAGGCTATTGTGCGATACTTTGACATATTATTGACTTACGCTGTTTACTTATGCATACCAAACACAAATTGGTATGAGCAGATTGGTAGAGATAAACAGGCAAATTGATGTGAGCTTCCTTCAGGTTCAGAAATTCAGTAAACTTCAGCCCTTTTTTTTTTTCCTTTTCTTTTAACGTCTAGCATTTCTTCACCTCCTCACTATAATTGCCAGCAAAAGGTGACAAATTACAAGACTGGATCGCTAGTCTAGCTAGAAGCCACACTAGACCACCCAACAGCCCTGCATGAGCCAACCCAGCAGCTGTCCATGTCACAACTCTGGATCGCACCTCCAAAGAGAAAGGAGCACCTGCCAGACAGTAAATTAATGGAAACAACATAAGGTTAGTGAGGGGCGACAGTAGGGAACTGCTTTACTTAAGTACCCCTTGGGGAAGAGCAATCAGTGTCCAGCTGACATTTTATGGGCCAGATTTCCAGTTTGGTTTTAATGGGACTACCCCCTCTTTTCTTATTATTATTCACATGCACATATATGAAATATTGCAGTTATGACAAAGTAGCTGGGCAGTCACAGCCAAGTCCCAAGCAGCAGTGAAATACCTTGGAATTTCAAGGCCTTACATGCATGTATAAGCACTCAAGACCCCAACACACATCAGAAATTTCTGAAATCTTTTTTACCCTTTTAAAAATCTACCCTTGCATCAATACCTTGTACAACGCTTCTTTGGTGGATCTGGCAGCTGCTCTTTTCTGCCCAAACCCATTTGGTGTCCAGAAACTTGGCAATCCTTACCTACTTCTCCTGAAGGGCCCGATTTTCTAACCATGCTCTGAGCTTACCTAGCACATAAAGTTCAAACCAAAAGATGCTGGAAAATGAGGTAGAGACCACCTTCTACTAATCTAGCCAAAAAGTACAAATGTTAAATTCTAGACCTCTTCAGCATGTGGAGATAAACCAACTTTTCCCATAATCCCAAAGAATGACCCAACTATGAAACTATGGGGTATTTCCTTCAGTTGAAACTGGTCTGCCAGGCATCCAGCAGTATAAAACTCAGGAGATCAGAATGACAGGTAAGAGGGATTCTCATACCATCCCTAGTGGCCAGCAGGGAGAAAGCCCACGTTCCGCATTCCCAGGCTGGTTTGCATACCTTACATTGCATGGTAGGTAGAAATAGAAATAGACAAGAGTACATATATGTGAATAAAAATAATCCACAAAACATTAACTCAAACCACAGGGCTCTGCCTTTTTTGTCAAGCAGGGATCAAAGAGAAACATTCCCCAGTCTGTGAAGCTGTGGTCTCTCATGAGCCAGCCACATAAGACACCAAATGCAATTCCAGGGAACAGTAAGAAAAAGGACAGCAACTGCCTCTGCAAATTGGGAGCAGGTGAGCAAGGTAGATTTAGCACCTTACACCAGTCTGTTAATTTTCTTCTGGCTGTAGCTTTTAAGATCTTCATTCCACGAAAAAGACCGACTTGAAATGGCTTTGAACATTTTTTTTTGTTAATGCAGAACACACTGTTGTAGCAGTATGACTGCCTAAAAATAGTTATTTTCATAAAAAGTACAGAAACCAGTATTAGCCCTGTAATAATTTTTTTATCCAAGAATCCCAAAACACTTTACAATTAATAATTAAATATCATATATAAAACCTATTATGTAAATTTACTCTTTTGTGCCTCTGAACTAGCTATAATTCATATAATGAATCATATGAGGGAGGTGAGAAATTTGGTGGTTACAAGGTGAGTTTTCACTAACTAGTTGTCATGTAAATGAATTTTGACATGAAGATTTTTACTTTCTTGTATAACCTTAAAATTGGTTGGTTGTTAGTTTTGGGTTTTTTTTTTTTTTCAATAAAAGAATAGAAAGATAACCATAAAGTATTTTTATGTACTAGAAGTTTGCTTTACGCTTTTCTGGGAAATAGTGGTCATGCTTAAGATTTAAAGTTAAATTAACTACATAAGAGCTCAGAAGTGGTTATTTAGTAAAAATATTAATAAGCAAACTAACAGCTTTTTATTAAGTCCTGTGATACTCAGAGGAAGTTCTTAACAGCTTAATTATGAGGTCCAGGTGCAGAAACTAAGAGAGAAAAATATTTCATAGAACCATAGAATGGTTTAGCTTGGAAAGGACCTTAAAGATCATCTAGTTCCAAACCCCTTGCCATGGACAAGGACACCTCCTGCTAGACCAGATTGCTCAAAGCCTCATCCAGCCTGGCCTTGAACACTTCCAGGGATGTGGCAGCCACAACTTCCCTGGGCAACCTGTTCCAGTGTCTCACTAGCGTCATGATGAAAAATTTCTTCCTGAGATCTAATCTAAACCCACACTCTTCCAGTTTAAAACCATTACCCCTCATCCTACCACTACATGCCCATGTAAAAAAATTCTCCAGCTTTCTTGTAGGTCCTCTTTAGGTACTGGAAGGCTGCTATAATGTCTCCCCGAAGCCTTCTATTCTCCAGGCTGAACAACCCCAACTCTCTCAGCCTGTCTTTACAGCAGAGGTGCCCTAACCCTCTGATCATCTTTGTGGCTCTCCTCTGGACCCGCTCCAACCGGTCCATGCCCTTCTTACATTGGAGGCCCCACAGCTGGATGCAAGTATGCCAGGTGGGGTCTCACCAGAGCAGAGTAGATGGGGAGAATCACCTTCCTTGATCTGCTGGCCAAGCTTCTTTTGATGGAGCCCAGGACACGGATGGCCTTCTGGGGATGTGAGCACACCTTGCCAGCTCATGTTGAGCTTCTCATCTACCAACACCCCAAGTCCCTCGCCTCAGGACTGTTCTCGATCCATTCTCCACCCCGCCTGTATTTTTGCTTGGGATCGCCCTGACCCATATGCAGAACCTTGCACTTGGCCTTGTTGAACTTCATGAGGTTGGCATGGGCCCACCTCTCAAGCCTGTCCAGGTCGTTCTGGATGGCATCCCTTCCCTCCAGTGTGGCAATCACACCACACAGCTTGGTGACATCAGCAAACTTGCAGAGAGTGCACTCAGTCACAACATCCCTTTCACCAACAAAGATGCTTCCAGATGAGATCCAAAGTGCAGCACCATACCCCTCAGTACTTCTTTGCTTTGACAGTGTAGGGTGGGATGCTCCAGTTCCTTAGATTAAGGTATGCAATTCTGGATCTCCTATTCACAGCATATGAAGTCCTGACAGCATCATTTTCATGATATTTTAGTATTTACTAGTCCAGTGAGAATGCCACTTCATAGCTAGATGCTTTGGGAAGTATTTTAAGACTGTCTACTTTTCCCCAGCTATTGTTAATACATGAGAGGCAACTCCCAGAGACATCAACCTACTCCCTGGTGTTTTGGCAGGTAAGTTTGTTCTGAGCGCACCACACTGGTGGTGCCTGCAGACATAAAGGCATTTTCCTTGTGATTCTTATTAGAGCTTAAGCTTCAGGCAACAACTGTCAAAACTTACTGGTTTTGTCTACACCCACCAGAAAAAGCAAAACCAAAAGCCACACCTAAGAAACCTCAAAGCCAGCTACTACACCTTGACTTCAAGGAAGGCGTATGCTGTGGGACATCCCCCAGCCTTGGTCCCCTAATTCCAGGGGGGCAACCTGCCTGGGACATGTCATGCTTTCTCCAAGCCAAATCCTCACATCACTCATGTGGTGTCAGGATCTGGAGGGAAAGGGGCTGTAAAAAAAAGAATGATGCGCCTTTATGATCCTCCCTTACATGGAAAAGGGATGCAAAGTGCAATATACCTGTGTCAGGGAAATGCTTCCAGGTACTGCTGTTGAGAAACAGCCACACTAGCCAAAGATGTAGGTGACTTTACCTTTAAGAAAAGCAGATGGAAGGAATGAGGATCACCTTTGTAAAGGCCAGCAACTGAAAGCTGGACTTAGAAACTGAACTACTGCTTAGTATGTCGCCCTTGTAAATACACGGTCTCCACACTGCTAAGCAAAGAAAAAATATCTCAATCAAATGCAAGCTATTTCTTCCCAGATGAGCTGGAATGAGTCCATTACTGATGAGTCACATTTCTTTGTATAACATTTGAAGAGGTGATTGTATGAAATGCTTTTATTCTCCTCCCTCTCCCTTAAACCTTGGCCTGAACGTTTCTGATTAACCATTGAAAAGATGTGGGGTTTTTTTATATGCAGATTTTAAGTACCCACACAGAAAATTAGATTACTTCCCAAAGAGCCCCTATGAAAGCAAAACAAAAAAACCCCATAAGATGCCTTCTTATAGTTTCCCTTCAACTCTAGCATCTCAGCAATGAAACCAAGTTTTTAAGAAAGCAGACAAAGCAAAACTATTTGGGTGCCATGAAAGGATGATTATAAGCTAGATCTAGAACACATTTAATCATTATGGTATGATTTCTGACACAGTTTCTTTCTAATCTGAAATCACCTCATCCTGTCATGATAATTGTGGTTCCATTTCTGAATGCAGATCAGACATGGAATATTTCCAAGATAAAATGTAGACATCTTCCAAAGCTGTTTGATCTACAGCACTTATATTCATTACAGGTTAAGTAAGCTTCAATTCCTTCATTCCCACTCTAAGTTTTTTGCCACATATCTATTTTGAGTGATTATTGCTGAAATCCACAGTTCCATTTCATCCCCACATAGGACAGATGTATCTTCATCAATGCAGCTTAAGTTCTAATATCAAATACTATGCATTTAAATCCAGGCCTTAAATCTTAGTATATGTTCAATTCAATCAGAAATCAATATTCTCTGCTTCCTCCTTTTATCACTGCAGGAAAGTAACAAGTATTTTAGAAGTGCTGAAGGGATGAATTTGCACATATGTATTACTTCAATGCCTGGAGAATTCCTAGTGGAAGGTGTGGACCTCTTTCCCTCTCTGCCTGAGCCCATCCTATCTAGGGACTTGGGATTGAAAGTAAGAAAAAGGAAGTGTTATCTGCAAAGGGTTTAATTCACTGAAGTACCAGTATCTTGTTCTGAACTATTGCTACAACAACTTGGAATCATCAGCGCTCAAGCAGATGACTCAGGATTTAAGAGTCAGAAACTTTTACAGGCGACAAAAAGCAAATAAGATGTTTTGGAGGTGTGAGAGCAGCCCAAAGTATCACACATAGGCAGCTTTCAAAGTCTGTGCAGCCCTGTAGGAAATGCCTGTTTAATTAACTTGGTTCTGAAGAAAAAAAAAATCACACCTGAAACGAAGCGTGCACTACACAGATTCAGAACAGGAGTCTTAACATGGGATCATTTTACTTTCTATCTACCTTTTTCTTTCATTTCCTTAGGCATCAATCCACCAACTGATAATTCTACCTCTGCGCTTATATGAATTTTGCACCTCTGAATATAAGAAAAATCTTAATAACATCAATAGAAAACCTGAAAATAATCTGCAACCTACTATTACTTGCATTTTCATGTCCTATCTTTTCTATTTCCAGTGATATACAATCACATTTAATCAGACTTGAAGTGAAGAAATGATAGATAAAGATTTTTTAGTGGAGTGAATTATGACAACTGATTTAAGCTACACAAAAAGAGAATTTGAAAATAAAACCTGTGTCAGATTGGATTCTGAATCTGGGCAAAAAAAATATTAACTGGCAGTTCAATTTTATGTGAACTTTTGTGTCATGGGTTCTAATTTTACCTATAGCAGAGCTTTGCATTGAGAACTCGTACCTTCTGTTTCATAAAGAACATTTTCCAAGCAACTTGCTAAAATAATTAGCCATGCTAATGCAGGAATCGCATGAATTATGTTTAGAAGTTTTAGAGGTTTATTGTAGGTGACCATGTTGGCATACTGAGGTTTTGACTGAGTTGTTTCACATTTCAACAGCAAAATGCATCTCTTAGAACATGCCCTCATTAAAAGCCACATCAACTCTTCTGTACTTTTTCCATACGGCAAACCAGTGTGTAATTTGATGCAAGCTTTTCTGATGGTTGTCATTTTGGCCTCTTCATAAACACAAAACCAGAACAGGCAGACAAGACAAAACTCTCTTTGTTACAAATAAATGTAACCTGACACTCATGTATCATATATGTAAATCACATACATATAATAATCATATGTAAACAGACATACATACATACACACATATATATTGCTAGGGGACTATTAGTATTTCTAAGCAAGTGTTATTTAAAATTGTGACATGAAGAAGTGACCATATGATTTTTCTTTAGCAATAACAAAACATAAATTTTGATCTAAAAACATTAAAAGGGTCAAACTTCTCTCACAACAATTTACATCCAACACATCATCCATCCCTTAAGTAGCTACTCAATATTAACAAGGGTAGGGGTTTAAGTACAATGTGTGACAGTAGAACGCGGTATTTATTCCCATGATGAAATAAAATAAAACAGAGTACTGTTTAAGCCAAAACAGAAAACAGTGAGTCTGCAAAAACTTACTAATATCAAAAAATTCATAAATTTAAGTGTATGGATGATGGATATTTTGGAGACAGAAAAGGTTAGCAAACCTGCTTAGAGAACAAAGCAAAAGTCCTATCTCCATTAAAAATAGAAATTAAAATTAAAAGATTAGTTGACCTGTTTAAACTTCTTGAATTATTTCTACATGCAGGCAAAAGACAGTGGTGTTAATTATACAACAAAGCCACCTCCCTATCAAAAAACAAACAAAACCAGCCAAACAAAAAACCCCATCACTGCCCCCAACACCACCACAACCCATGGAGATTGAGAATTATATAGAAAATAGAAGCTCAAGGCTCAAAGATCCATCAGCATAATTTGATGGGGAATTCAGAACAACCTGGAGCGAGTTGCTTCTTTTGCTAGTGCCTTTGCTTTCCTCTGTTGCTTTTCTTAAGACTAAACTAAAGCTGTATTTACAAGAGACACTAGTGCAATACAGTCTTGAGTTTGGATTAACTGGGTACAACCTTACCAATATTAGGAAAGAGTAAAGGGTATCCATGCATAACTAAAGAATTTATGGTACTGGGAGTGACACTAATGTGACTCTTGTAAGAAAAAATAATAAAATAATCAAATCAGACTGCTCCTGATAAAAAGTAAAAAGAGAAAAAAAAAAAGAGGCAAACCCCAAACTACTAGAGATCAACCATATCTAAGAGTATTACAGTGAAAAAACTTCAGTATTTGCAATAATTGAATTCTGGAAAAACAAAAAAAAGGCCACTGTCATATAATAAAAAGGTAGTTAAACACTTTTTACTTGATGTATATGTCAGGTTTGTGATAAAAAGAAGTTCCTCTGTTTCTGACAAGTGTAATAGTTTGCACTTTACAGATTATGAAGTTTGTTCAATTCATACTGTATGAATGCTGTCCAAAAGGAAGTCATAAAAAATTGTTACTCTCATACACTAGGATATTCCTTAGAGAAAAATTAAAATATCTTAAAATACCAAACCAGCTAAAATACAATTAAAGTGTTAAGTGTTACTCCAAAGGAAGGCCATCGTCTGAGTGGACATTAAGAATTAAATACAGCAAATACTTGAGCAATGAAGTCATTAAACCACTAAGGACAGCTGTTCAATTGTTTTAGGCAGTGAGACAATAACACAGTGAAATGACATGATCCAGAAAGAAATATTTCACTGTGTGAACAACACTACCTAAAGTTAGGTTTAGAAAAAATAAAAAACTTCAAATGCTTCAAACCCAAATGCAGTTAGCAAAAACGAGGCAAATGACCAAAAACCACACAAAAAGGCCTAGCTTAGAAGACTATTTCAGGTGAAGTTTTGATGACACTAATTGTGGCTTATTGAAGAGGATGGATGCAAACTTAGGATATTCAAGCTATTAGAAGACACTTCACTCACAAAACCATTCAAAAACAACAAAAGAGGCAGAGGAATGCTATTCCCAAAATGACAAGTAAACACAAATATATTTAATTAAAAATATGGTTGTTCTCTGGTTCATGTTGCAATACTACAACTACATCACGAAAGCAAAAGGAAAGTTACCAGTCATGAATGAAAGCAGCCTACGTTTCCTTGCCGTGCAATACAAACAACTTCCACTGGCCTTACTCTGAAACGCGGAGTGACAGGGGTGTGAGATAATGCAGTTACTTTTCTTTAAACATTTGTTTCTTGAATGTGATTCAAAATAGAAACTACCAGCAGAGGCATTATTTTCCATACATATAGAGTGGCAAAGATGAGGTCAAGAGAGAAATTAGTTCTCCTAAGACATGCGTGGGCAAAACCGATTTCTGTAATAACTTAAGATTAGCAAAAGAATAATGTAACAATTTTTGTCCTTAAACTGTTAGGTCAGATTTAGCTATTGCTTACTATTACAGTCAACAAAATGCACTGGAATACAAATCACAATGAGTCTGATTTTAGATATTGTGAACGTCCTTGATAATAACTGAAGTCAGTGAAGCCTAGGATTACTCAGTATCAGAGAATAACAATTAATTCCTGGAAATGAAGTTACAAGTACTCAGCGACTCCATATCAATTAAAGATCAGCTAAACTGAGTTTGCAGAGGAAGTGTATGAACACCACAGACTTAGATTGTTTTTTTGGTTGCCTAAAGCACTGTAATTATAGAACAATCCCATTTTCGTCATACATAACTTTCATCTTTGTAAGTACACACTTTAAAAAAATAGTTTAATACTTACAGATCAGTAATGTTAAGAAATCATGTGTGATTGACAGCATAGAAATCCTTGTATTCTAAGCCATTGATCGTTTTGTCTGAAGATGCATGGCAAGTTTAAACAGAAATGTTTTGGTTTTGAAGAGCAAATATACAAATACACGAGTCATTTTAACTCTTGATCTATGATGTTTTCTAATTAGATCCAGCTTGACTAATAGAAATACAAAAGAAAAATAGATTAACCATTTCATCCTCCTGTGAATACTGTGCCAGAAAATACTGACTTTTCATTCTATATTTTAATGAAAACAATACAGATTGACATGAAATCATAAGGCTATTGGATGCAACCAGGATATAACATCAGCATTTTCTACTCTGCAAGTTAAAAAAATACTCATGAATATGTAATTACACAACTACAGTTTAAGTTTTTCTGACATAATTCTCATTCTCTTCTCACTAACCAAATAACAACACATGTATTAGCATCATGTTAGAAACAGTTATAATGTTCTATTTATGCCAGGTTAGAAAAACACGTAGCACAAAGGAATGCACTAAAACCACTAAAAATAGGATTCCTCCCCGCTTCCCGCCCTCCCCCCCATTGCCTTATCCTCTGTGTATTGTAAAAGTAAGGTTACTTTTTCTGGAAGCTGTCATTAAGAGACCCAGAAAAAAGCAAGATTGCTTCTTTATCACAAAAACTATAGTAATTTCTTAATGCAAGCCAAAAGCCATGACATCTTTCTTAATTCAAGGAGTCCAACTTTAGAAACTAAATACAGTTCCCTAGTTTTTATTGTAAGAGGTTTATGCTGAGTTCCCACAAAATCTTTCAAACAAGAAAGGGGGGGGTGGGGGGAAGGGACTGGAATTCACTTCAGAACCTGCAGTAATTCACAGAATTTACTCAGCAATTTACCCTTAGCAGACTGCTCTCAACATAAAGAGAAATGCTCCTGAAATTATATCAACTTTCACATTAATATAGTGTTATACCTTGAAAATTATTCATTACTAAAAGCCTTAGACAGTTCCATTAAGGATTTCAGATTCCGCAGGCCTTAATGTTTTTCTCAGACAGCACATTCCAGAATAATGCCAGCCATAACTACTTTTTCAAGGGCTGCACTTACAGAACTGTTGCTTTGACACTGCCCATGGCAGCATATGTGACTAAAACCACACAAGAAACACCTGGGCAAAAATATAGAGCAAATAAAAAGCCCCAAAATACCATTCTAACAGAACTTAGGGGAAGTATCATCATTAGTCTATCATCTGACAATATTTTTATGCCAACTGAAAAATACTTGGGTTTTTTTCATTGTAGGGATGGAATGACTTTATGCAATCTTATCAAAGCAAAAAGATAATCCCACATCATAACATGTAATTAAAACCACATGGTTCCCATAGGAACAGATCAGACAAACAAATAATTTGGTGATGGGCACAGCAAAAGAGCTTGAACAAAATCGGGTAACTCAATGCTAAAGAAATGTTATCTTGGTTGTAAGGGTAAGGTTTCCAGAACTTTTAAATAGCATGAAGATATTATGAGAACAGCCTGACTGATAGAAAAAATAACTTATGTGTTTAATTTTTTTTTTCAGAATTAGTTAAAAAAAACCGCTTAGTGTTACGCACAAATAAACATTTACAGATGTATTAGAACACTTTTACTAGACAATTAGTTTTAAATCATTTTTTTACCTCCACAGATTCTCCTTCCTTCTGACCACTATGGCAAAGACATTCATTCTGGAAAATCAGTTCACAGAATAGTATTCTGTATAGGATCTCTTCTTCTATAGAAGTGGTATCTATATTCAGCATGTGTCAGATTAACTGTGTACCCATCCTATGGGCACAAAGTCCAGTACTCTCAGATATTGTACTTTCCGCAAGCATCATAATTACTTATATGGCACAGATTCATCTAAACAAGTACAGTTGATATTTGTAAGTTGTCTACAACATGCCAAAATCCTAAGGAAATCTTCCAAATTCATTCTGTCTGAAAATTATTTGGAGGAGGCTGGGGATTGGGACCATGGGATTGAAAGAGAGGAAAGATAGGAGAAGTCCAGGAAAAGCTGGCTGTCATTTATTTAACATAATTAAATTATTCTCTTTGACATTTCTTTAGACCACCGTACAACACAATGCTGGAGACCAGTGCTGCTCTAATAAAATGTGACACACAGATTAAAAAATACGGGGTTGTGTTTTGAATATTCTATTCATTACTTTACCTGTACTTCTAAAATACCAGTAAAGGATGAAAAATGCAAATGAGTCTGCAGTTCATAAATTTTAGGGATTCTTCCCTGATGACATATCTTTGCCTGACAGAAGAGCAGCAGTATCTTTGTGAAAATGGGTTACCCACCTACATAGTTCTGGCGCAAAGACTGAACAGTGCAGCAAGCCCTTCTCAGGAAATGTGAGCATTATTATGCTTTTCAGATATTCAAACCCTGCGGGATTTAAGAATTTACCCTTATTAGCCTGTGTGAAGCTTATTCAGCTCATCTTTTTCCTTCTGCTATGGTTTTCTGATAGCTTTTGCTGAGAGGATAATAAGAGTTGCTTCTGACAACACTGGCCACTCCAAGCTAGCTGAAGCTGCCAACTAGAACTGATGCAGAGAAGCAAGTGTGTGGGCTGAAACTGGCAGTTTGATTTTTAAATGCTGCTATCTGCAGCACTTACAAAAAGCTGAAGACAGAAAGTTCAGTTCTACAGCACAAAATGAGAAGAAAGATGGCACAGGGATAGACAGTTTATTTTGTACCTGTTGTAAATATTCTGAACTCAAGCCCTGAAATTTAGAAGCTTACCTATAAAACAAAGAGGAAACAACCATACACACATCCTAAACAGTCCTGCAATAAAGCCCCATGCAACCCAGTCCTGACAACTGGCAAGTCTATGCCCAGTCAGTTCTCAGTCTGACAGCAAGCCCAAGTTCATTCTCATCAACTTAGGATGAACTGACAAAACTGTGCTCCAAGTTCCAGCTAGCCTCCTCAGTTTCAGGCAATTTTGCATATTGCTGTAAGGAATTTTCTTCCTCTTTCTGAGAACAGGCCTGAACCATCCAAGAACCATCAATAGCATGTGAGACCAGAACCAGAACTACTCCTCAAAAATGAGATTCAGAGCACCTAAAAGTCATAGAAAAGTTGGGGGTAAACATGGCCACAGCTGCAGTACCAACTGCACAGCCAAAGAATAGAAAACACCTGGGACTCCAATTAGTAGACAATTTCAACATCTGTTTTCATCTACAATATTAAACATGCCCCTAAATACTCTGAAAAACACTACATAAGACAACCACCACTCTGACTAATGAATAATTCCGTAACTCAATGTTTAACTTATCCTCCTAGCAAGCTCATTGAAAACGGAAAAAAAAAAAAAAAAGAAAAAAGGTAAAAGGGCTACAGTCTCCAACCTTTTTTATTAAGTAATAGTGTACAATTGTGAAATTCACCTCACTATTTAAGAAGCTGGACACAAATGGAGAAGTTTTGTATCAAAGTCATAGTAATAAACATAAAGCTTCCAGTACAAAGCAGATTTAACTTAGATTTTCTTTAACTTCCTGATAAACTTGTAAAACTATCATGCAATCAAATTATTTCTTCTAAATGCTGAGAAAACATAAATTCAAAATCAGCTTTATGACATTTACGGTTTGGTTTTTGCTAACAAAAAGAGTACAGAGTACGGAATTCCCATTATTTATTTTCTTTATAAGGGTAAGATCTTCTAAATTAGCTAAGTATTGTGTGTGTTTAACCAGTACTTGGATATCCCAGGCATAACCTCAGGAGAAGGAGAAAGTTTCTGTGAACAAACAGAATAAGATTTTTTTAAAAAATTATGTCAGAACTTTTCGATTTTTTTCAAATAAAGTAAAACATAATATAAGCTTAGGGAAGTTACTTTATCCAACTAGATATACTAGATATTATTCCAGTAATTTTTTAATAATAGGAACTAGATTTAGAATTCAGGTGGCATTATCCTTTACATCACTGAGATATGAATCAGGGTTGGTCGTGGTTTTGACCAATATATTCCAGCGGCTAAGGGTACTCACCTGAAGTGAATTTTCTCCCTGCCTGAATCAATACATGTATCAGAAGCATCTCCTAGAAAAAAGTTCTAAGTAGCAGTTAAAAAAAATAAAATACTTTGGAGGCAATGGGATTATATGGACCAGTCCTCCCTAGTAAAAACATCCATTTTTAACATGTAACTAAAACATCCCTTGAACCCAAGACTTGCACTTCAAAAGGGAATGTCTTCAGTTTTGTACGTGATCTCCAAGTCTCCTTGTCCCCAGTCTAGCTCCAAATGATCAAAATGTTGTTTTAGAACACTGAAATGCTTCACCATTCAAGAACGTTTCTCTTTCCAGTTTTGTGCCATCCAAAACTAATTTGGACCAAGTTTACAAATACTGCTAGCAATCAGAAGCTGCATTTTTAGGTAAGTGTCTTGCCAAAACAGACATCACCCAACTCCATATAGAATACTACTTCAAAGTGTGAACCTCTTCAATAGTACACAGCGCACCAGCACTATGTACCAAGCCCATCAGAAAGTCCCTCAGTCTTGCTCCCAATTCACATCCTACCTGCTGTTCAGGGCCTGATTTAACTTCTTCTCCCTTCTGGTAAATCTTATCCCTAGTTGAAATTGAGACCACCTGGATTTTTTTTTTTTTTTTTTTAACCCAAAATGAACTAGAAACAGGTCATTTGTTACACCTGTTAAGAGAGAGGCTCGGCCAGATCTCTCTCTCATGCAGGAGCAAGAAACTTTTCAAATGTGTGACATAGTAAACTTTAAAAGTGACCAGAATAAAGATAGACTCTCAATCAAAGAGAAAAAACAAGAGGGAAATGACTACCACTTTCACAAATCCATCTACAATAGATGTTTACAATATTTAAACTGAGAGGTGAAAGATGAGTAGAATACGTAAGTACTTGTAGGTTTCCCTAATTCTTCTTAAATTTGCCACCAATGTTTACTTTCAAGTATTACTGTTTAACTAAACTTCACAAGAAACTGCCTTTGTTCATCTATGAGATGTATGCATTTCATTGTGCTGAAATGACCTTATGTCACTATTGTGTATTTAGCGATAAGAAGGTCTCATTCCAGCAATAAAGCCATGTGGAATGCATTACTCAAAGGCCTATTAAGTATAAAAAATTCGGCATTTATTTACCGCATTGAGAGAACAGAGTCCTTAAAAGGTTATTTAGACTATAGCACAGAGACTAAAATATACCCAGTATCCCATTGATTTGACAGCCTGCCATAACTGTCTCTTATAGTCTTAGTTAGAACACAATACGCGCGCGCGCGCGCACACACACACTCTCTCTTCTGGGAAAACGTTCCCAATTACAAAAGCCACAAGAATAGCACTGCTTTTGACAGCCGGTATGCATATATTGTCATAATCCTGCTGGATATCTACTGTAAGTGAAAGGTATGCATCCTCCTGAATCTCTGCAAGGTAATGTCGGATTGAATAAAAATCAGTCCGTGTCGTAGCCCATCCACCTGTGTGACACATTGCTGTCTCCAGCTCTTGCTGAGGGGGAGGAAGATTGCTTGCCATTTTTCTTTACCAACATAACCCATACATCTATTCAAATCAGAAACAGGATTTGGGGGAAGAAAATGCTTTTCAAGTCCCCAGCTCCATTGAAAATATCACAGCTCCACCTTGAGGCAGGACCCAGTGAATGTCAGTAGAAGGTGCAGTCAAGCTGAAGATGTATTACGGCAGACAGTCAGGCACAACCGTCTAAAACATAGATTGACGCCCTCCCAATGTCCCTTTCCGCTTAACTTCTTAGCATAAAACAAGACATGTGTGTACATGCGTGCACGTGTTTGGAAAAATTTACAGCCAAAAATTAAATATATATCAAATAAACAACAATTTTAAAGAGCAGCTCCCAAGGATGATACAAGTCAAGCATAACAAGGCCTGACAGAAGTATTCCTTCAGGAGTGGGAAGTATTCAAGTTTCTCTCCAAACAGTGCACACAATCAAATTTCAGACCATTAGTTCCTTCGTTACTGTATTCTTCCTAAATGAGAATCAGAGAGATGAATACATTTCAATGTTTCATTTGAATCAATATTCAAATATTTTGAGATAATCAACAGTTTCAATATCTATTTCAATAGATAATCAAACAGCTTACCGGCTAAGCATTGCCAGTAAGTAATCTGCTCTTCCAGTATTCATGAAATTATTTACTTTTAAGTGAGATATTTTTAAAACTTACGTGCAAATTATCAACTTCAGTCTACTTCAGGACTTTTTATTTTTAAATTACAATGTAACAGCATTCAGAATCTTTCCAATAAATCCAAATGATGTCAGGTAGATCGGGAAGTCAAGAGAGACATAACAAAACCTCTATCGCATTTAAATGAATGGTCATTAGGATACTGAGATAGGTTTGTTATGGCACTTGTAATAGATTTGGTTGAAGACTACCAATAAGTGGGAACAATATTTGCAGCAGGAAAGCAGAATGGGGTATACCTGTAGAAGAAAATGATGACAGAAAAATGGGAAAGATTCATCATCAATACAGTTCACAGCTATAAAGGAAAGAGGGCACATGAGTAGTCAACTTGAGTAAAGAGTGGAATTAACATTCAGGAAAAACAGGAAGAAAAATTACTGGGGACTGACAGCAGGACAATTTTGAAAACACATTAAGAAAGTTACTTCACAGGTAAGAAACAAAATAGATGAAAAGAGGCTGAAATGCTGTCTTATTTAAGTGAATGATTAAGGAAACAATCTCACACTTGGGATGAGTGTATGACTCATTCTCTGTGTTCTCAAGTGTATAGAAACTCTTGTCATGACCTTACCAGCACTGATAAGAGCTCTCCAAAATCATAAGTACTGTAAAATAATTGACCCAATTTATAAGTTAACTGCATCTAATAACCATTGAAGTCAATGAGGAGCTTCATTAAAAAGCCATTTGGCTAGTTCCAAGATGCAGGAATATGAAAGAAACTTCCAACTTGGATAAACAGGAGATTGTTCACTAATGTTTTTTTAAGTAAAGATTAATAAACAAAACGTATTCCGAATTTCTTAATCATGGATAGCCCAAACTATGACTCTTCACAAAGGCTGCAGGGTAAGCCTATTAACATTCATTGCCAAATTACTTAATTTCTAACTTTATTAAGGGAGACATAATGTTATCATGATGTGAAAATGCAGTACAAAAAAATAAGCGTTTAGTTTGATTTTAAAATTCAGTCAGCATCTATAATTTGCAATGTAATCCCTTTTATGGTTTATTAAAATAACTGCTAGTGAAACATAATTTTAATTCTATACAGCTGAACAGCCTCATATAAATTTATGAGTGCAACAGATTTTTCTACTGGCTCATTTAGACCACTTCTCCTTACATTCCCCTCAGCTGATGAGGTGCCCTTCTATGTTACAAGGAATTCCTTTTACATCACAGTGGTACAGCTGGTTAAAAACCACCATCTGCACTCATAAATGCCTGGATTGTATTTAGCCACACTATACAGAACTTGAGAACGCCTACTGAAAGCTGGAGATGAATGTCATCCATTATACCGGATGACATTTGCACACATCCAAAGGCTAAGTCCCTAAATACTGTTTATGCTGTCAAAATAACGCAAAGTAGGATTTTACCAGCATTTGGTTTGTGGTGGCCATTTGGACCAACACACATTCAACCTGTGATTAACCAGTCTTTCTAACCAGTGCAGCTTGCTTTTTCTGAAGGGCATATCACAGTAGTACTCATAAGCAAAAGAAAGAAGTCTACTCTCTTACAATACAGGTGATTTGTTTTTTTGTTTTGTGTTCCTCCTGTTAATAAGAGTGTAGTAATTCACACATAAAGTCCACAATGTTATTTCTCTTGCCACAGTGCAGCGAAGCCCTAACCCATGCACTAGGCTCCCACTGCCAGGCAAACAGCATGCAAAACTTATTTCTAGAAATAGGTTTTAGGAACTCTGATTCTCACAAGACTCAGTTAACTCCACCATTAAATATGCAACTATTTCAGTAGTATAGCCACTTAGACAAAACATACTAATATCTATTTCAACTTACCTCTCTGCCCACACTACTCACTTCCGTTAACTAGTTCAGCTTTTCTAACTAAAACAGATGAAATGAAACATTTCTACTTCTTGACTGCATGAGCCCAAGCACTGTCTTTCTCACAAATATTCAGCTTTCTTTTTTCCCCTCAAAACTAGTTTACCTTGTCAAACATTATAGCCAGTAAAATTGCTTCTGTATCATTTAAATATGGAAAAAAGTTGTTTACAGAAGTAGTTGCACTATAACACTATACAAAATTTAAGACAGGTGGGGTTTTTTTGTTATTGATCCGATATTGATTTGTTATTGATCAAGAGAGAGAAGTTGAATCTTTAACTTAATCTGTAGCATGAAAGCTGCTCTACTTGTATTTCAAGGAAGAAACAACTCATCTAAGAAAACCTGAGACAGATATATAATTTTACCCTGAATCCTGCAAACAGGTTTTTTAAGCAAACATGTGCCATTCACACTATCGTTTTAGGTATTAAAAATCTGCGACAAGAAGAGTAGATAAAACGAGATGCAAAAAAATTTGCTGCAGAACATACTGTTTTCTGACAACTCATAAATGTCACTCATGTCACAAAATATTACCATGTTTTGAAGCATTACTATGTTGTTTACCTTCTTGTAAATATCGCATCCGTTCTGCAGCTTCTGCAGACATAAAGAAGCCAAACTTTAAACATCGTAATTTAAAAAAATATGTAACAGTTAAGTGGTGGTTCTATTCAAATGTAATAATGAATCATTTCAAATATGTTATCCGGACTCACAGGTCTATATTTCAAAGTTTTAATTCACTAGGGCTGTTAAAATTCTCAGCAAGTACCTACCTTTACTTTCATAAGCTAAAAAGAATTTTAAAAACACAACATATGATTCAATTGTTCACTTTTGCAATAATAGTGAGTTTTGAAGGAAACACATGCTTGGAACTTACAGTATGTAGGAGTCATATTACACCTCTGCTGGGTAATAGTACAATTATCACAGAGAAAGGCAACTTTTGGAGGATCTACATACACACAGTTTGGTTGGTTGTGTAGGTTTTGGGTTTGTTTTTAACAATTAACTTTACTTAAGTCAGAACCTTCAAGGCTAGACCATTAATTGCTTTATGCTGAAGAGTCAGTTATACACTTCTGAAATAACCAGGAGTACTAGTTTATCAGTTTAAAAGGACTCTATTTGCCATCCTGCTGTACTAGTTGGAGACTTTATTAATCAAAAGCATGATATATAGAAGCAGAGGGAATAAATATGTATCAATAAGGCATTTTCTTTCTATTTTTCAGAAATGACCAGCAGCTAAAGTGATATTCTTTTTGTTTGCCTTTGTTTAATAGTGAAATTTAATTTGGAAATCATTATAGGCAGACAGAGAAATTTATTGCAATAATTAAACATTAAAAAATATTTTTTTTAAAAAGCTTCTCCAGAAATCTTGTAGAGGTTTATTTCCTACTAGCTGATGCACTTCATGTAACTCCTAAGTTGACCCAGAATTTTAGACCTGTGCTCCAGTCACTGCTGATCACTCACTTGAGCTACATGATTCAGTGTCAAGTCATAAAGGGAAAAGAAAACAACTATCACATCTATTTGGAGTTACACACCTCAGTCAAAGAAATGTGTCCTCAGATAGGGAATTACAGTAGTTTTGTTAATTTTAGGAGTCTGATCTACTTAAATAAGTACTATTGATGAATAAGTGTCTGACAAGGCTACCAAAACAAAGGCAGAGCTAACATTAACATTTACAATAGTGTCAAGATGTTGAGTCTACCTGTCAGATGGTAGTCTTGGCTAAGATAGATGATTAAAACAAATCTACTAGTTCCAGAACCGTTTTTTGGGGGGCTAAACAAGCCAGGAATGGCCTATCCCACACAACAATGTCATACCTTGCATTTTATTTCAGTAGCCGAGAGAAAGCAGACTACACTTTTGTTATAAAGCAGTTTCGCTGTCAGCTTTGAAAGATTTGTTTCAAGCACAGATCCTCCTTTTCAGAAATCAAATGTTCAGAAAAAGAACTACAGAAAACAAATATATATAAGATTTCCAGCAAATCTTTCAGAGTTTTATCACTGTCAATTTACAGAATAATTCCAGTGAAAACATTGATTTGCTTCTCAGGTAGAACCCAGTCTTGTACATTTCTTCATAAACATGGCTGATGGTTTTATTTATCAATGTTACTTTGTACTGTCAGCTTACCTGTAATGTTCTCTTGGGAATGTTGATATTATGAATAATAGTAACAGAATTAGAAAGACATACACCTTTTCCTTTAAGAAATGCTATTTTGCATATGGAGCTAAAATTCAGAGACTATGAGAGGAGGATTGTTCAAGTTCTGAGGTATTTTAACAGCTAGAATTCAGACCATAGATATATCACATGCTCAGATGATTGTATGGCCAAATTTATACACATGTTTTTAAGGCTTCATCTATTCAGATTGTCCCAAATTTAAGATTTGCTTCACAGAAAGCTAACAAAATTCATGTTCTGATTATGTTTATGCAATAAGTAACAAACTGGGGTCTAAATGATGAGCAGATTCTCTTTCTGGGTCTGCCAACAGACTTAATAAAGCTGTAAGTCTTATTACTCCATGAAATCTAAAACCAAGTTATGACACACTGAAGATCTGGATTTCAATCCCTGAAAATTTTAGCATAAGTGTGCAAAGTGAAGTTGGCACAATACAGTAGAACTCAGGAGGCAGAACAGGTTGGATCTTCTAAATTGGAGTATTTAATTCAAAGAAAAAACCTGCCCATGGTCAAGAAAATAACTATTTTGTCATATGTCATGAGAACCTTCCCATGCATCCCATGCATAAAATCTGAACACCTCTTTGCTAAGTGTATTTTCTTCTAAATCGAGAATGCCGCACAGTCAGAATGGGAACGTAGTCTTATTTTCAAACATCTTACTGATTTTACTAAAGGACAGTACAATAAAGGATAGAAATTCTGCTTGCAGCTTTTGCCTCAGTAATTCCAGATTTAAATGTGGAGTTAATTAGGTAAGTTTTTGAAGGGTCTTGTAAACAGTAAACTAAGTTTAAAAGAAAAATAATCAGAAAATAAGTTTCTCTGAAAAAATCTTCATAATATAAAAAGATCTTGCTTTAATATTCTGCATTTAAAATGTTAACAGAATATAAATATTAAAAACACATCACTACAGGAAGAATAGTTAATGAATAGTATTGAGCAATATTTTCATAATTATCTTGTTACTTAGGTTTTTGGCCTCCGTAAGAGAAAAACAAGCCTAAAGAAAAATGTGTACCTCCTTACTGAATTACTAGAGCCCCAGCAAATTACTGTGGATATCCAGGCAATCGTTCACCTGCTGCTATCAAACTAAAAAAGAACAGTTACCTTGGCAACTGCTGTATCTCATATTACACTGTGTTACTTCCAAGACAAAAACACAGTCTTGGGAGAGAGTTGTGGAAGCCATGTGGGTTTTACATTTTCACTGGCAATCTCCTCAGGGATATCACAGCAGACTTATAAAGCTACCCAAATTCTCAATTAGATAGAAAATAAATGCATTTTCATTATATGAAATGACATCTAGATATAGTCCCCACCTTTGTTAATATATGGACCATAAGATTTGTAGGGAGAATTTTACTTTGTTACTTTAGTATTAAAAATATATAACTAAACTATACGCTATATAAGAAAACCAATCCATAAAAAGATGAGTTCAGTGACTTTAGGACGTGTGTCTTTCACACTCTGCAGTGTCCCAAGGACTGATGATGTACTTGGCATTACTTACATAAACCTTGTACATAGGCAGAATACATCAGAGAATCACTGGGGTTGGAAGGGACCTCTAGAGATCATCTTGTCCAACCCCCCTGCCAGAGCAGGTTCGCCTACAGCAGGTTGCACAGGATGGCGTCCAGGAGGGTTTGGAATGTCTCCAGAGTTGGATACTCTACCACCTCTCTGGGCAGCCTCTTCCAGCACTCTGACACCCTCAAAAGTCAAGAAGTTCCTCCTCATGTTCAGATGGAACTTCCTATGTTCAAGCTTGTGCCCATTACCTCTTCTCTGGGCAACACTGAAAAAAGACTGGCCCCCTCCTCCCGGCACCCTTCCTTGAAGTATTTGATGAGATCCCCCCTCAGTCTTCCCTTCTTCAGACTAAAAAGACCCAACTCCCTCAGCTTTTCCTCATAAGAAAGATGCTCCGGCCCCTTAATCATCTTTGTAGCCCTTTGCCGTACCCTCTCCAGCAGTTCCCTGTGCTTCTTGAAATGGGGAGCCCAGAACTGGACACTGGCCGCAATCCTACTTGTCGTTTTATGCCTGCTACGCATAATCCTGAACTCTGTCTTCTCATGATCACTACAGACAAGGCTGCCCCCAACCTTAATGTCCTCCACCAGTCCTTCTTTGTCAGCAGTAGGTCCAGTAGTACACCTCTCCTTGTTGGCTCCTCCACCACTTGAGTCAAACAGTTATCATTAATACACTGGAGGAACCTCCTGGACTGTACATGCCTAGCTGTGTAGCCTTCCCGGCACACATCAGAGTGACTGAAGACCCCCATGAGAACCAAGGCCTATGATTGTGAGGCGACTCTCAGCTGTCCGTAGAAGGCCTCATCAACTTCCCCATCCTGATCAGGTGGCCTGTAATAAACACCCACAACAGTGACTCTCCTATTAGCCTGCCCCTTGATTCTTACCCACAAGCTCTCAACTCACTCTTCATCTGCCCCCTGGGAGAGCTCGATACATTCCAGTTGCTCTGTCACATAAAGAGCAACTCCACCACCTCACCTTGCTGGCCTGTCTTTCCAAAAGAGAACATAGCCATCCGTGACAGCGTTCCAGCCATGTGAGCTATCCCAACGCGTCTCTGTAACTGCAATGAGATCATGGCCCTGTGACTGCAGACAGATCTCTCATTCTTCCTGTTTGTTCCCCATGCTGTGTGCATTTGGTGTATAAGCATTTCAGTGAGACAGCTGAGTGTGTAGTTTTTGCCCTTGCAGGGTGGTAGGCCTGATTTTCAAACACACTAGTACTCTGCCCCACAAGTGCTGGGCTACTACACCTGGGCGCCTCTCTAGCGAGTCAAGTTACATCCCTGTGCCCCTTCGAACCTATATAGCTGCTTCCTTGGCCTGCCCTCTAGCTACAGAAACCGCCATGCTGTTTTGTAGGCTGCAAGGAAAGTTTAATCAGCTCTGCGCTTCCTGCAGCCAGCACTCTCCTGACTTGCTTTCCCTGCCCACAGGGTGGCTTGGCCAGCTTGAGGTCCTCCTACCCCCTGCTTCTTCCGCAGCCTGCATCCCAATTACCTAGAGCAACCACCGAGCTTTCCAAACACACATTAGGTGTTCTAGCGATTTTCACAACAAACGTTTGGCAGCAAGGTAATATAGCTCTTATCAGAGACTTACATTTGTAGGCACTACATGAAAAGTTCCACTTTCTCAACTACGGTCACTGGTTTTGACAAACATTGCTTTAGCACATGCACTTGAAATACAGATTTGAAGTATCGATGCTTCTAAAATGAGAAAATAAACTCAGATGATCTGAGCTCAAACTTCATGGCTTATTAATAATTAATTTTTTTTGCTGATGCATTTACAGATATTCTTCAATCACTACCCACATGCCTGAATGTGAATTGTGAAACATCATACCAACTACAGTTAGTTTAAATCGCCTAAACTTCTTTTGCCTGATTACAGGAGAATAACGCCTCTCAAATTTAATTTACATAGCGAAAAACTATTAATCAGATTCCTCTGAAAAGTCATGTAATACCACCCATATTTTATCAAAAATATAGATGGTTTCTATGTATTTGTCAGTTTCTATAGAATTTTATCAAACGTACTATAGGATACTAACTGTGGCATCACTCACTGACAGCATCACACATGTCTATCGCATATTAACTAGAACTGCAGGGATTTTAAGGAGTTTTACAAAACATATTTGTTTTATTACTAAAAATATGCAGGACTTTTTCCCAAAGGAGAACAGTATATTTTTATATAGAGTCTGATATAAAATTAAGAAACTATGAAGCTCATTTTAAAATGGTCTAAAAAGGTCACAATTATTATGTAAAAAACATTTAATGTTTTTGACATGGGAAGCCTCTGTACTTCTATGTATACTATATACTACGTTACAACACTGGCATCCAGAAGCCTAACTAAAATTCCAATCTTGAAGGCAAGGATTTGACATTTTCGTAGAGTTTAAAAAACTGATTTAAATAACACTTCCTAAAAAGCATGGAGAACAGTGTCTCCTTCTATTTTTACACAAACAAATGTGCTTATATATTGACCTTTTTCAAAACAAAAAGAAGGAAACCTCCCACCACCATCTTACAAAGGCAGATACAGGGTATTTCAAGCAGAATCATTAAGACAATGAGGATGTGGTATATCGAGAATTATACTAGAGGATACAAAATCATGTAGTCAAATTCTTGGGTAACCATTCTTCCACTTAATGACCAATGATTTGTCATTTGTTAATGACATAGAAAATAGCTTTTGTACCTGCAACCTGTCAATGCTGTCACCTGAATCTGTATCAGATGGATGTGATTTGAAACATTTTCTGTTTAAGGTCCGAGGATACACTTTGTACATGAAAGCATTTCAGTAATTGTAGCTCTAGATCTAGTCATTTGACAGGTTACATCAGTGCTATCCAAGCCATTTCATTCTAATGTTTTCCTAGGTAATGAGAAGCTCAGCGTGAAACTATTCGAACTCATCTTAAGGAAAAAAAAAACCACAAACCCACACACCTCACCTCCCTCAACCCTTGCACCATATGAATATAACAAAAACTAGTGATAGCGTACGAACCAAATGTTTTGTTTCATTTTAGACATTGTCTTGCATATATACATTTTAGATCTTGAGGCGTCTAGATCTGGAAACCTTAACTACTGTTTTCCATTTATACAGTATAAGATAATCATCTAAGCCTCTCTGAAGTCCTATGTAACCTAGTCTAAAGTAAAGATTCTCTTACCTTCCTAATTGACCACTGCACATTGTCATTACCTGACTACCACACAGGACCTTAAAAAAAAAAAGAGTCAGAAATAAAATTTTCCAGGAAACTGTAACAAGTCAGTGTATCATCATCTTTTAGGAACTTGCCTAGATATGAGAAATTCTGTTTGATTCTCACTGATTTGAAATAGGGATACAGTTTCCCTATATCCCAGGTTATGGACCTAATTTTGGTTATTTGTAAGTAAACCTTTTTTTCTTCCATGGCTAGACTTGTTCTACTTTGTATATATAGCATAGGTCAAAGTATCGTGCTTTTATTCAGAAAAAATACTCTTATTTTACTGTGTTTGCTATGGTTTATTGTTAGCGTTGGTTTTCTGATTTTCTTTTACTCTGTGGATAAAGTACCACAGAAATTTATGATTCATGTAATTCCCGGAATGGGGAGGTAGTTTTCAGTGTTATTACATACTACTTTTATCATTACTCTTACATTGGCTTTATTCTATTGTTGATACTAGACAAATCACTGAAAATAGCAGCCACTGTTTTACAGTACTGCCATCCAGTAATGCAGTTGGAGACAGGAGAATGTCCCCTGCTCAAGTTAGTGAGATATGAAACAGAAGAACAAAGATTTTAGAGCCTGTGAACAGAAATAATTTCCAGTTTCTCATTACAGTATTATTTCTTATCCCATAGCCTTGTGTTTTGGTGTGCTTAGAGAGTTTAGTATCTCTTTTACTGTCCTCTTAATCATTACTGGAACCTTGGTGTGCTGGCAGCTACTGCAGGAGGCCAAGTCATCACGGAGTGAGGTCAAAAGCAGCCTTTTTTTGAACTGCTGTTATGGACAAATACTTATTGCTTGCTAGAATTCTGAGTAGATATTCTTCAGGTGACAAACTAGGAGGCTCAAGGAGTAACTTTGCACTACTCGTAGCAGCAGAGCTATATTTGAGAGCATCATTACCAACAGATTAATTTCATATTACTACTACTTACTAGGAGCATATTAAAGTTTGTATTAATGCTTTTATTTAGAACTGGATATGATCAGTATTTCACTAATTTCTAGTTGTACAACCCTCCTAACTCCATGAGGACACTCCTAGAGTACAGACAGAACTTCAGAGAAAAGGAATTACCTTCACAAAGGATTAAAAATTAGGGATGTGAGTTAACGTGTGTATATTTTACCTTTCTATAGTTTTAGATTGAAGAGGACTGTTTATTTCCATACCAAATTTAGATTACTGCTCTGACTTATTTCATAAGGTTTTTTACAGTACCTTTTCTTTATACTACGTGCTTTGGCTTTCTTTCAAAGAACCCACCTACTTCTTGGTCTTGAAATAAATCAAGACCTTCCTGCACAGAAGAAAAAAAAAAAGTATCAATAATTGAGATTATTCAAAATACTGCAGTTGTTTAACAGTCAGATTGGGATTTCCCAAACTAGACTGAAGAGAGATAATAGAGGAATCATGCCTTTAATAGTATCTTTTCTCCTACAGTGCTCTGAAAAACTAACCCATGCACTTCACACACACTAGCATAGTTATGCCTATTTTACAGACAGGTTAACTACAGCACACAGAGATGAAGCACCTGTCTCATCACTGCTCTGTCATTAGACTAAGAGTAAAGAGAATCTACATACCCTATATTGCAATCTGATATTCACTTAGCCATACTTCCTCTGGCTGCAATATTATTGAATGCTCCGTTTCACACAATCATTGATGCCAGAGGATTCAAAATCATATCTAAAGTCATTATATAAAAATGATACCAACAAAACTCAATTTTAACTTCATTAAAGTAAGAAAATAGCTAACAACTGAAGCCATCCAGTTTGATGTGTCTCTTAATCTCAGAAGATGCATGAAATAATCAGAAATCCAGTGTTAGGACTGCTGCTACATTAATGTAGCCAATGAAGGATACAGGTATCTCTGGTACCAACGAGCTAACACTGAAATGCAAAACTGTAGAACTAAAAACTAAACAATAACTAATGAAATTAACTAAAACCGCAAGTGTGGAAGGCTGAAATAACACGATTAAGAGTACATGGAATGACAAGCAGCATTTAAAAGAGAAAAATTAAGTCCTTTTTTACCACAGCATAGAGCAAAGACAGCATGATACTACTAGTGCAATTATATGTGCCTGAATACTTTCAAGAAGTTCTGAAATAATTTTAGCAACCAATGAAACACATAGCACCTGTATAGAGTAAGTTACCATCAACTGACAAACTAGAGCAATTTATTTTTCTAAAGTGTTTTGTTTTGGTTTTAATAAAAATCCAGTAATCTCTAATTTTGGAAAATACAATTTGGTTAATTGCAAGTAATTCAACTTTCTCTTAGTTATTTCATGCTGTATGTTTCCCAGTGATCTTTCTCTAGTCTTGTTATTACCCTAATATCAAGCTGGTCTTTCTACCAATTTAAACATTTTATAAAACTTATCAACCCCATTTCACAGCTTGCATATCCTAAAGCCTACAATCAGCCTCTGCTGTGGCATATACTTCTATTTCCACGTCCTTTACCTTTGATTCTTTGAAACTCCCATCTAAATATCTCAAGTCAATGGCTTCACAATATGACTTTCACAATTCAAAATGCTGCTTATTACACACAAAGTGCTTATTAAACACAAAGTATTACCTCATTCAGGTGTTCCTATTTTCCTTTCCCATGCCTGATCTCCTAAACTAATCACATTCTTCACAAGCTTCAGATAAACTATGTTTGTTATTGGTCACCTCTAGTAAAAAGTCTAATGTATGTCCTTTCTTTGTGCCTTTCCTTTGACAGCTTTTTGTGCGCTCTTTAAATAGCACTGGTAGCAGCAATGCTTCAAAATCAACAACTCTTTTTCCTTATAAAACAAAATAGTTGCTTCTGGATAAATGCATTAATTAGAACAGTTTTGAACTTCTATCAGTTTTAGAGCATTCTCCAATTTCCCTGTTTCTTACACAGATATCTGTGACCACTCTCTGATTCTCAATTCAATTAAAAACATACTTCTAAGCTGAAGAAGAGTACACTTCTAAATCTGAAGCAAGGTTCTGAATATTTTTGATTGGTTTAAAGCAAGTTCACTATTTTCAGGCTATCTGCAGCTTTAAAAATAAACCATTGCTCAAACTCCAAATTAATCAAATTTATGCTAATACTTGTGATATTTGATGCAGGACATGTTCTTTTCAAATACATTTTATTCCTCTGTCCCATGGGCTCTTCCAAATATCTATACTTGCATGCATATATTCTGCATAAAATCACGTTACACACTTTAAAGGCATCTCTTAGCAAGAATGAAGGGCTTACTCTAACTTTGATAGCTTTCAAAAACCTAGAGAACATTACTTTAGGAAGAAGTCAAGATAGTTATTTCTCTCTTGCCGAGATTGTTCCAAAAGTGAGAACATTTCCTGCTCAAGTGTTAGTTTCTTCTCTTACTCAACCCTTAAAGTCACTGTTCTGTTTGGGACACTGTAAGCATTTCCACAGCTGGAAATTGATACCAATTATTGATACCAAAATTGATACCAATTACGGTATCACAAATGTGTAACATTTTAGTGAATAATAAAGCAGTGTATTTGAACCCGTGTAGTCCCACGCTCATTCTAATATTTCTGGTAATTACAAAAGATAAATAGTCAGAAAGCCAGTTCCTACTTCACAGAGCATTTTCTAGGTTTCTGACACACAGTTAGTTGAGGTGGCACTCAGCCTCATTGGCGAGCAACTGAGAGTTGTTTTACCTGCACTTACAAACCCCATGTTCATCACAGTTCTGGGATACAAAGGTATCACTGATACTTTCCGGCAGGATACACTGACAGAAGTTATGATGTATACTGACTGTACACTGGCCTGCTGCAATTCTCACTCAGGTTTAAAACAAAACAAAAAAATCCAAAATTGATGCTACTGAGAACAAAATACAATAAGCATAAATCTTGTTTAGTTAATATTTTAAGCAAGAAAATATCAAATACCTATTAAGGCAAATACCACACAAAGTTCAAAGCTGGCATGTCAAATAAAACTTTCAACCAGCATCTAGCTCTTTTCCTTCAATACCCAAGTCTTGTGTAGCACGAGGGTCATTTGACCAATGTAAGAAATCTGAAGTGTGGCTTCTTTTCCACTACCACTTTCACTTACGGATCCAGAATGTTTATCAGATAGAGCATGATTCTCACAGGTGAATACTTATATGGAATTTTACCAAAATCTGACCAGATTTCATCCTAAATTGTGCTGGAATGGTCACTTGATGTTCTAAATGAAAACAGCAGCAGTGCAATTACTTTGTAGTAATTACTTCTCTCAACACTAAACCTAAAACCAAGCTGTTCATATGAAATCCCTCCATTCATCCCTGCAAAAATGTTTGAGCTACTACACCAGATTCTGTAGGTCATTACCAGAGCTCTGCATCTTGGAAACATTATCCTGTAGCAGAAACAAGATGGTGTGCAATATTAAAATCTGCCATTTTGAGAATGTTTCAAAATAGACTGCAGGGCTCAGAATAAGCCCAACAGTTCTAACAGCTTTCAATAACTAATTCATAAGGTCACCAACATTTTCACTGCACAGGAACTGAAAACGAACAGGTTGTCCTGTTCTCCATTTGGCCTCATTGAAGAATCGTTGCCGATCAAAATGTTGAACCCAGTCCATTGCCTTAATTGCTTTACTGTGAGAAAAGCAAGTATCTCTACTAAATTATTCCTCCTTGCCCCATGTATTTCAGCTGTGCCCCTGTAACACTGAAATCCCAACCTACTCCCTCCGATCATATTCTGGCTGAAGCAAAAATACGTTGTTTTCTGCATATTTTTCACAACACATCGGTTTTCAGGCCACAGTTGAAACAAGGGGTTCTCAAAAGCTATTTAATTTACAAGAGAGAGTGCTTTTCCTCCACTTACTGTCTCCTTAAATCTATGTTGTTTTAAATTAAGGTGTGATATAGAAAGGATGCCAAGATGTTGACAGCATCTTGACAGGGCATACCATTGTGCCCCTAGGCAGCACTCGGAATAATACTCTATGAAGTATACTGAATCCAGAGAATCTAGTGTCAGTGAATCACAAACCCAAAAAAATCCAAGTGCAAATTACCACACTGCTTCTGCAATGTCTTGTGAGGACTTTCACTGTCTCTTTTTCACTGCTCATATGTTTATATGAAAGCCTTAAGCCTACACTATATGTAAGCCTTAGATCTGTAACAGTAAGCCGTATACACCACACATTCAGAAGTTCCCCAGCATCATAAAGAGAAGGAGCAGCACAGATTCTGAAACAAAACTCTGAAATGAAGACTGAAAGTCTTTGAGACCACGCAAGCAAGCCATTAACACCAGAGTCCTTACATAATACTTATTGCACAACAAAAGACTTTACTAAACCATTCAAATAAACCTGCCAATCAAGGCAACAACCACCACAGCTTATTAAGGTTGTCACCATAGCTCCAAGGTTTTGGGGGGTATTTTTTTTCCTCCCTTTAGAGAAAAAAAAAAAAAAAAAAAGGAAAGAAGAAAGACCGTTAGCTTGGGCTAGGTTTAAACCACTTTGTCTCCCTTTCCCATGACTACTTCTATCCTAAATAAATTTTTCACATTACCAGGTTACAGAAGTGAAGTCTGCACAAAGCATGCAATTAGCACCTTTCCAAAGAACCTTTCTGGACGTGCATCCATGGCATACATGAGTAAGGAGCCCAGCCCAGGTACATGGATGCTGCACTGGAGACTAAAAATTCTATGCACCAAAACAGCTAAACTCTTATGAAACTGTTTCCCTCACTTTATGTGAAGCTCAACTCAGAATTCAGTGAAACTTAAGAACTTAAAATAGCACCAATACACAAAAAACAGTGACAGCAAAGGAATGTAATCTAGCGCATCTGATTTCAAACAGAGCAGAAAAAGTTTCACAAAGAAATACACAACTCTGAGAAGTGCCTTACTTTAGAACTCTACAAGCCTATTTTCATTATAATCAATTCTTCTTGAAAAGAATGCTCAGGGTTAAAAAGCATATTTGCAACCTTTTCTACAATATGGCACTATTTGTTTAAGTGCCATAGGTAGAATGCATCTGCAATCTTAGTATTTAACTGTAAGTGGATGATATTTATTCAGCTAGTATATTTTTTCCTGACATTTATATTAACTCAAAGGACAACACTGCCTTTGGAAATTCTATTTCAGATTGAGCTAATTGAACTTTTGAAGGCATGGTAATCTTGTCATGAATCAGCAGCGTTGGTTATGACTTTGAAGGGGCAACGTATCATAGAAATTGATTTTCTTTTTCTTCAGTCTCAGTGAAAAGGAATCAAGTTGCCTAAGAAAATAAATTAACTTCAAGTGAACCAGGCCCCTAGAGGTATAATCTCCAAATGCCCCACTCCCACAATGCATGTATGTAAACAGACTTTGAAGATGGCTTGTCTTTATGAATAAAGACTAAAGCTATTCTAAACGTAAGTTTACTGCTTTTATTGAATATATCAAACTAATAGTAAGAGTATTGGAAGAATTTGAACAATATATTACAATGCATACATTATATACTCAAGGTAAATCATTTACTCTGGAGTAATCATTAGCTCTGCAGATTCTCTGGTGGAAAGAAATGCAGGATTTAAACCTAATTACTTGTAACTGATAAAGTATCTTATTTAGAGGTCATTAATCTAAATCTAGGTCACGTGAAGTAGCAAGCAAGCATGAAATATGGCTTTCTATCTGAAAAGAATTGGTATTCTCAGACAGGAACCATGCAGATGCAACAAATCTGCTTCTTCTGTAAACAATATGATCCATCCCCCTAACTGCCTCTAAAAGTGTCCACAGTACATAAAGAAAAGCAAGTTCTTATATGCTGTACAACACTCTTAATGTGTTTTCTAAAGAAGTCCACACACTAAAGAAAAAGTTGAAAATAAATTATGTAGAATAAAAATTCGTAAGAATTTTTGGCAGGTAGGAGGAACATCAGTCACTGCAGCAATCCAAAATCTCCCAACCGTGTGGGAGGGAATGTGAGCAGGGGAAGAGTTGCAGGGATATTCCAAAAAAAAAAAAAAGACTACTCCAAGGACTCCTGCTCTGAAGACTTAATTTCTGCCTTCAGTAAAACATCCGTCTATTCTAAATGGACTTTGTCTTGAAGTATGAGTTGAAGAACAGGCCTCTTCAGAATTCCCAGTTCCCTTCATACAGTTTTGCTCACTTTTTTCTGTTCCAAATTATTTGGTTGTTCACGGCACAGTGGAACAGTTTCAATAAAAGGATGGAAAGCACCTCTAAACAAATTAGCCAAAGCTCTGACATACACCTATGTAGAAAACGTAGGGGAAACTCCCTCACACTCAGAACTAAGATACTTTATCAATTACAAGTAATTAGGTGGATTTTAGACCACCATACCTTAACAAAACAGACTTGCATTATTGAACAAAATGTATTCAAGCACACACCTGTGCTGGATCCAAGAACAGGCTTATTGAATGTAGCCTCTCTCGATAAGCTGTCGGAGTAGCCTTTTCAGAGGCTCTGAAGTAGGCTTGAGCACAAAACAGGTGCCAAGTCGTTTAACTGTGATACAATAGAGGCAAGCTTTCTGTATGCACTTAGATAACTAGCAAACTTTAACTGAAGGCAAGTTAGGCACCACAATGTCAGGGAGTAGTTACAGTTGGGCACTCCACCCCACAGCTGGGACCCAAGTCCTTTTGAGGCTGTAAGAAGATACGCTATTCCACTGCATACTAACTTGATACACAACTTTAAGCCTTCCATGGCATGCAACAATAATATATTAAATCACGTGTTCTACCTGTTCTACAGGAAAGGATTACTTTAAAGCTATTTGGGATCAAATACGAATGTCTACTTGAACCAAGCCCTGATCCCCAGTATTTTAGGGAGAACTGGCCCAAGCCCAAACAACTATAAATTAAAATTCTCATTTTATATCTCAATCTGGCATATGAATTTGTCTTTTACATTTTCCAAAAAGGTAAGCATTATTAGAAGGAAACGATGTATTTTCATCCAAAGATGGACATTTTGTGTAAAAAGAATCTGAAAGTTATCATCAAGGACAAACTGCTGGAAAATACACAGACAATCTGAAAGCAATTGCTATATAAACAAAAGAACCTTAAAAACATACCATAGTTAGAGGAGAAAAATTCATATTGTATCCTGTTTACTAGGATGTAAACCAATGCATGATTATTTCTAATAATTCGCAATTAACAAGTATGACCTTTTCTGAAACAAATATTTAATTTAAACCTACAAAAAGATGACAAATCAATATGCTCTCACCACACAGGGTCATCACTCAGCAATTAGCATGCTTCTAGAAGATACACTAGATCTTTCCATCTAAATTAATCTCTCCACAATAACAGTCAACTCTCCTTTTGAAAGTGAATATTAATGAAGGAAAAATCCTGAGAAACAGTTTAGTTATTTGGCTTAAAGCTTATTTACTGCAGCACACATTTTCTAAATGAAGCATCAGTGTCTCCTTCAGTTACGCTAACACCCCATCATGCCTAAGCAAAATTCTGCTTGCTGTAGCAGCAGGGCGCAGTAATGGCAAACACACAGGACCGATTCCGTACACCGTCTACAACAGCAAGATGTCACCAACTACAGCTTGTTAACAGTTATTCCTGGAAATGAAGGAGAGGGAGAACCTGAATGAAGCAAAACAATGACTGATGCCAAACAGAAATAATTAGCCAACCAAAAAAACCTCTATCAGCTTCTGATGAACAGGGATACAGGCCATTAAATTGTCTCACGACAGCTCTCAGCAGAAGTGCCTGGAAGTCTTCCAGGACTGTGATTTAACTCAAAGGCAGTGCCAGCATCTCTGCACCCTGTGTCGTTAATAACCACCTAGACAACTTGCCCACGAAGAAACAGGCATTGAAAGTAGGTTGTTTCTTTTAACCTTTCCTTTTTCTCCTTTCTGACTTCATTGAATATAGATATACTAGACCAGACCTACACAACATTTGAGTCTGGAACCTACCGGTGCCTGACATATTGACAGTAACAGTGAGAGGCTGTAGGTATTTCAAAGCAAAATATTTTTCCTGATCATCACAATACATAGCTTGAGAAATAGTCAAAACTCAGTTATGTCGTCTTTCATAAAATTGCAAGTTTCTCTCAATCCCATTCTTCTTGGTTGTTTTCTCATTTATTCAAGAGATACCCTGTTGCAAAAAGTTATCTTCATTTGAGTAGAAACTACTTCTACTACTAGCACTAGACCTTAAAAATAAAGCTAGCATGTTGTTTACTCTTGCAGATAATCACAGTCTTCTCCTTTTAACAATATAAAGTCATATTAACACATTTCATCCCCAGAAAAGTAAAGTAAGTTACACTCCTGTCCTGGTTTGAGGCCCAAACCCACGACAACTCCTCACTGTTTTGAGGACCACAGTGCAAAATTTTTCTAGGGTCTTGTGGACCTTTCTCACACTTAGCATTTGAGTATCAGGATGTCTTTCACTAGTTTATTAAGGGCCTTAATTAAAAGCCAATTTGATTCTCTCATCCTGCCTTCAGAGCAAGAAAAACATGCAGTCAAGTGTTGTACTATAGTAAACTATATAATTTTTATATATTTATTTTTATAGACATATTTAGGTTTTTGCTATAAGGATTCACGTTGTGCCAGTTTCATTTCAAGATTATCAAACTACTTACCTGNCTACAGCTTGTTAACAGTTATTCCTGGAAATGAAGGAGAGGGAGAACCTGAATGAAGCAAAACAATGACTGATGCCAAACAGAAATAATTAGCCAACCAAAAAAACCTCTATCAGCTTCTGATGAACAGGGATACAGGCCATTAAATTGTCTCACGACAGCTCTCAGCAGAAGTGCCTGGAAGTCTTCCAGGACTGTGATTTAACTCAAAGGCAGTGCCAGCATCTCTGCACCCTGTGTCGTTAATAACCACCTAGACAACTTGCCCACGAAGAAACAGGCATTGAAAGTAGGTTGTTTCTTTTAACCTTTCCTTTTTCTCCTTTCTGACTTCATTGAATATAGATATACTAGACCAGACCTACACAACATTTGAGTCTGGAACCTACCGGTGCCTGACATATTGACAGTAACAGTGAGAGGCTGTAGGTATTTCAAAGCAAAATATTTTTCCTGATCATCACAATACATAGCTTGAGAAATAGTCAAAACTCAGTTATGTCGTCTTTCATAAAATTGCAAGTTTCTCTCAATCCCATTCTTCTTGGTTGTTTTCTCATTTATTCAAGAGATACCCTGTTGCAAAAAGTTATCTTCATTTGAGTAGAAACTACTTCTACTACTAGCACTAGACCTTAAAAATAAAGCTAGCATGTTGTTTACTCTTGCAGATAATCACAGTCTTCTCCTTTTAACAATATAAAGTCATATTAACACATTTCATCCCCAGAAAAGTAAAGTAAGTTACACTCCTGTCCTGGTTTGAGGCCCAAACCCACGACAACTCCTCACTGTTTTGAGGACCACAGTGCAAAATTTTTCTAGGGTCTTGTGGACCTTTCTCACACTTAGCATTTGAGTATCAGGATGTCTTTCACTAGTTTATTAAGGGCCTTAATTAAAAGCCAATTTGATTCTCTCATCCTGCCTTCAGAGCAAGAAAAACATGCAGTCAAGTGTTGTACTATAGTAAACTATATAATTTTTATATATTTATTTTTATAGACATATTTAGGTTTTTGCTATAAGGATTCACGTTGTGCCAGTTTCATTTCAAGATTATCAAACTACTTACCTGCAAGAAAAAAAAAAAACACCAAACTAAAAACCCATCCCAAACTAAAAACCCCAAAATCCCAAAACACTACTGCTTTACAGTTTGCAGTTTCAGAGATAAAAAGAACAAATGATACTGATGGTTTCCAAGTGTGTATAGCCTCACATTTTCTAACATAAAATGAAACAGGGAAATCTACTCCTATATTAAACACAGAGAAGATATTTGTATTTGATTTTGCTTAGTTTATCTTGAATGCCAGTGATCTATTTTAATTAAATAGCAGGAAATTTACTATAATATCATACATAAATGTCCATTTGTTTCCTAGACACATTACTGAGATAAAAAAGCCACATTATTTTTCATTGTTTTATACCTTAGTCACTCACAGTGAACATAAGACGCTTTCACAACAGAAATACATAAATAGACTCCAATACACAGACAGGACAAACAGACTAGGAGCGAATTCCCTTAATTGCTGACAGCGCCAGCAACAGACACCCAGAGCCTGAGGAAGGATCACAGGTGAACAGGAGAGCACGTGGAGTGCAGCACAAAGGAATTCCAGCCACTCCAGCCAGTAAGCCAGCTTCATCGGGGGCCTGACTTGCCCTCTATGCAAACACACAGAGCATGGGGAATAAACAGGAAGAGTTGAGACACATGTACACGCCTGCAAGGCTATGATCTTACAGGCATTGCGAAGACGTGGTAGGATGGCTCCTATGACTGGAGTGTTGGAGTGGAAGGATACAGACTCTTTAGAAAGGACAGCTAGGGGAGACAAAGATGGGGTGTCACCCTTGATATCAAGGACCAGCTGGAATGCGTCGAGCTCTGCCTGGGGATGGATGAGGAGCCAACCGAGAACTTATGGGTCAGGATTAAAGGGAGGGCAGGGGCAGGTGCAGTTACAGTGGGGGTCTCCTACAGGCCACATGCCCAGGAAGCCCGAGGGGATGAGGCCCTTTATAGACAGATAGGAGCAGCCTCACATTTGCAAGCCCTGGTCCTCATGGGCCTTGCACCACACTGGTATCTGTTGGAGGGACAACACAGCAGGACATAAGCAATCCAGGAGGTTCCTGGAACGGGTCAACGATAACGTTCTTCTCCAACTGATACAATAGCCAATGAGGAGAGGTGCCATGCTAGACCTTGATCTCACCAACAAGGAGGGGCAAGCAGGGAACATGAAGCTCAAAGGCAGCCTTGGCTGCAGTGACCACGAGTTGGAGGACTTCAAGATCCTTAGGGCTGCAAGGAGAGCGTGCAGTAAGGTCACTATCCTGGACTTCAGGAGAGCAGACTTTGGCCTCTTCAGGGATCTGCTTGGTAGAGTACCATGGGATAAAGCCCTGGAGGGAAGAGGGGCTGAAAAAAGCTGGCTAATGTTCAAGGATCACCTCCTCCAAGCTCAGGAGCAATGCATCCCAACAAAGAAGTAGTCAGGCAAAAACACCGGGAGGAAATTCTTTACTGTGAGGACGGTGAGACACTGGAACATGTTGCCCAGGGACACTGTGGATTCTCCATCCCCGGAAGTGTTCAAGGCCAGGCTGGATGCGGCTTAGAGCACAACCTGGTCTAGTGGGAGGTGTCCCTGCCCATGGCAGGAACTAGATGATCTTTTAGGTCCTTTCCAAGTCTAACCGCTCTATGATTCTATAAAATCTGCCAGTAAAACAGACACACCATGTGAAATTACATTCTGCGTTTGCTAGATAAGCAAAGTTGATTTTTTCCCTCCACGCAGACAATGTATTTGTTTCTATGCCAGATGCTATAGTGAAAGATATTATTATATGTTAAAGTTTCATCTTCAAGTTAAAGATGTAGTTGAACATGCTTTTAAAATAAGTGTGATAGTGATATTCACTGGTCACATGAGAGCACTTCTTCCTTGAAATGAAATGTAGAAGTGTTTACATCTCTGTTATGCACAACAGATCTGTATGCATCATAAATGCAACACCTACAAAATTAAGTATTTCAATTACTTTGGGGGATTGAGAGAATACAGTAGTTGGAGAATAAAGGAAAGTCCTCTTTACACAGACTTTCAGATTTGTTCATCTGGAAGACTTTAGACAGATCTTTCCACTTGTTGTATACCATAAAAGTAACTATCTCCCATCAATATGAATTCTAGTATAAACCAAAACATGTAAGAACAAGAATCTGAGAAGACTAACAGTCTGCCTTTTCAGGATACAGCATATGAATTTACAGCACATTCATCATAAGGACAAAAGCCTGATACGTTTTCCAAAAAGATTAAAAGTTGCCAAACACACCCTCATTAAATATTGTTATGGCCTGCAATTATTCTTATGGCTAGGATCTGGAAATAAAGACAGCCTAAAGCTGCCAAGTTAGGCTGAAAAGGGGTTGACAAACCAAGGGGTGGACAGCAGAAAATTTTCCTTATAGCTCTTGGTCTCTGGCTAAGGTTCAGATGAGGTCCTAGACTTAGGGTTGAGAAGAAAGGTAGATCCTAGAGCTGCAGCATAAGTAGGGCTAAAAGGCCTAACAAACAAAGGGGAAGGCTGCCAAAAGACATTTCTCCTGAAAGCCTCTCTCTCTGGGTCATGGCTGTTGGTCCTGGGTGAAGACTTATCTGAGGAGCATGGGTTAGGGTCAGCAGAAAGAGGTTTGCAGAGACATCCCAGAGCTACAGCACATATAGGGCCAGAAAGGGGCTGCCAGAGTAAGGAAAGGCTGCCAAAGGAAATCTCTGACAACATCCTCCTGCTGATGCCTGTCAGTCTCAGGCTGAATTTCAACTGAGGACACTGGTTGTGAGACCAGTAAGGCCTGAGATCTACAAATAATACTTACGATGCTACTTTTGTCCTAAATTTTGTTGCCCATTTTCTAATAAGCTGTACACTTATAGACCCTTCTGAGAAAGAACAGTCTTACTGTCATAATGTGGGTCTAAAAGTTACTGTACTAATCTCATTTCTGGCAAAATTCACAGGATTTTTCTTGAGTTTTCAGTGACATCTCAGTTTTACTCAAAGATCTTTCCCACATAAAAATGAACACTCCCATTCAAAATTACATACTTGAGGGACAAATAACCTTGGAATATCTCCCCCATATACCTGCATTGTTCAAAGACCTGTGGATTTTTTTTTCCTAGACATTGTTACTTGGGCATGACCTAAGATCAGAAGGGGGGAAAAAAAAAAAAAAACACTCTGATGAATTCGAACTGACAATTATTATTTTTTTATATATATCACCAAAACATCCTGATTCTCTCTTAAGAGACTTACAGTTCTATTTTTCCTCTCTCTCACATCTCTGTAGACCAGGAATAATTTTCAGAGAATGTGGAACTCAAATCAGGCTGAAACTGAAAAAAGATACTTTTATATCCACATCAAGGCTAAAGCACTTAGAACGAGTGAGATGAGGAAAGCAACGCCCCGCCAGCTGGCATTTTACCGAACCTGTACAGAGGGTAACAACCTTCTACTTGTTCATTCTTGTACCTTTTACAAGCAATTAGATTTCAAAAAAGGACTCATAATTAGACTTCTAATCAACATAAATTTCCTCTACGTGGATTTTGATGGATCAGAGCAGACCAATTTCCCTTCACATCTGGGTTGTCAATAAGTGAAAAAGCTTAGGAAGTTTGCAATTCTCTTTTTCTTTAACAAACCTTCTCTTAATTATTAAAAATACCTCTGACATCTTGAAGTGCTTAAGAAAACACTGCTTCTGATGGAGCAGAATATTTTCCTAGAATTGACTCTACAGTAAACAGTATAAGACAAATCTAACAAAAGATTACTTACAAAAATATGCCTAGAAAACTTAAAGAGATATAAACAGAAGATATATTACTATATTTATATAAACTAGTTTCTATTCCCAAGTACAGTTATATTGTCTTAAAATTGCTGTCATAGTCTTCTGGCCAGTCATCTACAAAATTATATATGAAAATTATATACAACTGGTATTTCCTCTTGGTAAGCTTCCAGTTTATAAATAGTTTCAGTATTTCCCTTTTTAATTATTTATTTTTATTCCTTTACATTGTGGAATGGGAATTGCTAAACATACTTACCATTTATTACATATTAAAACCAAATCTAAGTCAGTAATACATATCATTATAGATTAAGCTAAATTTTCTGAATCTTTTATCATTAATAGACTGCCTCGGTTTTTTTCCCCCAATTGTCAGCTGCAATTCATTTACTTTCTCAAAGAAAAAAAAAAGATTTTATAGTTGTCACTCTCAAAACCCTGAAGTCATCTGCCATTTTAAACATTTTCTGACATTCATAAAGTCATTCCTTTGCATTCCGTTTTCTAGCATGCATTCAGCAGACTAAAAGATTTCAAATTCTTGTGCAAGTTATAGAAGACAGGAATATTGTTATAATAAAATGATTAGAAATATTTTATTTAATATATTTATAATAAAACATTTATAATAAACATAAGTAATTTTAATAATTTAACAAAATTTATAATTTGTCTATTTCTATTTTATAACGAATTATAATAAAAATAAGATAAATCAGAAAGACCAGCACAAAACATGCACATTAAAGCGCTGCTCCTACACTTACACCATACTTAAATATATCTACATAGATAGACCTAGAGGCTGGATTTTTAAGGTAGGGTTCTTGAAATGCATGGCTATCTGATAAGACTGTTAGTTCTCTTATACCTGCCTGAATATGCAGGTTTTTGCTTTAAAGCTTAGTGTAGAGTCCTGCAAGGCCAGATATAGGATCTATGTGAAACAGATGAGGACTTCCTTGTCCATTAACCCTGTACATAGTCTCAATAAATTACAGTAACATTATAACAATAAATATTATATTTAATCTATCTTAAGAGAGTTTATCAGCCCTTTAAACATTTGCGATCAACAGACATTTCGACCTTCTCTTGGCAGAAGGCTTTTGTATTTTCATTAAAAGGTCTTTCAGCAGCTGACAAAGGATAAAATAACCCTGCATTCAGGGCTGATGGCAATCATCAAGATTCTGTGCCAGAGTGCTACTGAAAAATCACAGCACATAATCTTCAAGAAAATAACCTTGTTCATGTTGTGATCTGTTGCGTATTGTTCTTTCTTCTGTGTTAAAAATCAGAGTAAAAGATTAAACAGAATCATGACCCAGAGCAAGGTCACATTCACACAATAAAAAAATCTCATAAAAGGAACAGCATTCACTCAATGACAAAGGTATTAAGTATTTTTAAAAAATTTGATATTTCAAAGTGAATGACAGGATCAACTTAGCACAGTTTCAATTCCTCAACAGGGGAAAAAAAAAAATCTGTATTCTTGATCTAGCTGAACTTTCCTACTAATCAAAATAAAATTTTCATTACAATGATGACTGCTTACATTTCTGCAGTCTGTCAGATATTCTATTATACGACCTTATTCACAGGCATTTAATTTTGTATTTTAGCAAAAAAATGATCTGATTTTGCACAAAAGGCTTGGATTTGGGACATTTAAACCATATCTGGATCAAATTGCTTCAGAGTAAGATATGTAAGTGCACAGCATGTCTCGTGCATTTTGAAGTAATTTCTTTTTAGGTTGACCAACTTATCCTTTCTCCTTAACAGCCTTCCTTTGTACGTTTATCCACATTGCTATGACTTCCTCTGCTTAAGTTGGCCAGTTTTCTGTCTTTGAAAAAGCTTTGCTCTGGGCTCTATACAGGTGTTTCTGTTATAGGGAGGGAAAGTTATCGTCAAAGCAGTAGTGATCCTGCATACTTTGGGGCTGCATGTCTCCACCACAGAACTGGACTGACAGAAGAGCTATTCAGCTACACCAGTAACATGTATACCCTTAGTTTATGGTTGGCAAGGGAACAGGTACCCTGGATCCATCTCAACGCATCTCTTGAAGAAGAGCAGCAAAACCAAATCAGACAATAGCCTTCTCCCTTTTGAATTTCCTTTTTCCCTGTTTCCCTAGAAAAAGATTCATAATGACAGCAGCAGTACCTTGAGAAAAGATGGCGGCAGCACATCAGATAGAAAAGACCTAAAGAAGTGCCAGTAATAACATCAGTTAAGCATGTGGGTGGGTTTGTTTGTTTTTAAGAGATAGTCATTTCTTCTCTCATAAAAAAGAATGAAATGTATATGTATTTGTGTTCAAGACTGACTGTAAGCGCAGTCCTGCTACAGATGATTTATGTTCCCTAACCCAACATACAAATACATAAGAAACTTTGGATTCCTGGTATCTTTTGCTAATAGCTGACTAATAAGACATTTTTTCCTACTGTTAAAATAATGTATTTATAACACTGGAAGTGGGTCATAAGTTGGTAAGAAACAAAAAAAAAAATAATTTGCTACTGCATGAATCGAATGACCTAGAACATTCATAATTAAGATGACAGTCAAATGACACTATTCTTTCTGGTTCATTTCAGGTACCTTTCAAATGGAAAAAGAGTGATGTAATACACAGATCAAATACTTAAAAGGCCAGAAGAAAATTATTATACAGATCTGAGAACAATTTTATGTAAGATTTTAATTAGCTTTTTACAGTTTATGTTTTTTAACAGTTTATTTTCATCATAATTTTAAAAAAAATCAAACCCTTAAGGCTGCTCAAATGCTCATAATGAATGATGGAACATTAGACATAGCCCTCCCACTTAAGTTATAGCTTTAATCCTAAATAAATTAAGGCCCTTTAGATACTATCTTGCATTGTAATATCCATGTGATGGAGGAATATGCAAACCATATTTTTTTTTCCTTGTCCAAATATATTTATTCATACAGAGAAAACATCCTACAGACTCTCCATTTTTTCAACCTCTACCTCCAATTTTGGTGATTTTACTCTAACAGAGTAATTTCAAACACCATATAAGGCAAGTGACTCATGTTCTCATTCTGCAAATTCTGCAGAGTTGGTCAAATAAGAACAATTAATAAGAATACAGGTTGCATGATGAGCCTCTGACTAGTCATGTCCACTACTATTAAATAATCTTCAGTGTCCAAACAGCTTGGTAACTTATAACCTGTGTTGCCTTTGTAATTTATTGAGCTTTGTTTCTGCTCAGCAGCATAACCTTCATGATCACTTTTTTCCCCCTGTATTAGATGTAGAATTTATTGCACTTTTGAAATTAACAAATGAAATTAAAAACCTACTATACACTTTAAAGCTAAGATTAACAAGATGCACATAAGAAGGAAAGGTGCAATTACAATTGTGAAAGTGTTTTCTAAGGAATAACCCCCACAGGCAGCAGTTCAGTGCCTTGTTAGATATATTAGGCACAGTAATAGCACTGTCACCAGCCTGTAACTCCTGTGTTCTTCAGTTATTTCATTTTACTGCACAATAAGCAACCGAATAAACTCAGTAACCCAGAATGTGCCTGCAAGACACTGCTAACTGCTCTGCCCAAAAAAGGGAGGGGGGGAATCATTCTTCATCAAAATTTAAATGTTGCTCATTAAGCACATACAACATATGGTTCATGTGCTATATTTCACATAAAATAGAAATTGTTTCTTAAACTAGTAATATTTATAATGGTGTAACAAAACTTAGCTCATTAGCTTCATGTTAACGAACGAAGGTTGACTCCAGGGACCACTTGTTTACCACAGCTCAGGTACCACCACACTGCCCTAGATTACATACCCTTAGAAATATTCATATTTCTTGGTTAGCTTTTCCTTAATGCATCCAACAAACACACTTGAGAGCTAGACTCAAACACTGAAAGTCTGCCACGTGTACAATTGATTTAGTACCTACAATTGATCTACTATATTTAAATCCTCTATGCCACACCTTTTATCAGATGTTATTAACTTATCATTTATAATGTTTAATTCAAATGGCAAAGAAATAAATATATCCAAGACCTTGTTCCCAACCACATCTCTATCTACATGCCTCCAAGAGATTGCCTCAACATTTCCCACAGATCATTCCTTTATCTTCTCATTTCTCTCCATAGTAACAGAATCCATTGTCAAATTGGTTTTAAAATGTGGTTTTATTAATTCTTTCCTCAGACATACAAAAAAAAAAAAAAATATTTGATCTACCTACAGGCCATATATCTCTGATAACTAAGCTTTAAAGTACATCTATATTCAGCATTCCAGTTTCTGTCCCAGTTGAGACATGAGGCTTAAACATTCTGACTAGAAAACAAAATATGTCATTCTCTTGAAGCTTGGGTCTAGTCATGTCATATCAGGCTATGTCATAAAACTAAAAGGAATAGGAAGGAGTGTGACATTAAAAATAACACAGTGCAGGCATTGTGCTATTAAGCCATTCTAATATTTCTTCCAATAAAACTTCGCTGAAAGCTGGTTAAACTGAGATACTCTCATTGGAGACTCAAAATATACATAGGCATTAAAAGAGAAATAATCATGTAGTTCTTGCAGTGCTTGCTCTAGGGATTTCATACATGCAGGCCTCATGAAGCACTAGTATAATCCAAGTAAATGAAACCACCTCTGGATAATTAATATGTAATAATCCACTAGAGTGCAACTTTTTCCAATTGAATTATTAGTACATCATTTCCTTTACTCACAATCCTTTCCACTAGTGTGTGGTTAATCATTTATATTGCCACTTTGACTTTAGTTACATCATACTGCAAAAGGCAGTTCAAGTACCAGTATTCAAAACACTGCGGAAAGGGCAGTGGAAAGGGATGTTTCACATACAACCACTGTAACAGAGCATACAATCTAGTTCTAGGTCAGTAATATAGTTAAATACATTTTTAAATGTAAACGTGAAAGATACACATCAGAGATTTAGAAGTATCGCTGCTTTAATAGGCAACTGCTTCTTGCTTAACAGCAAGGAAGATTCACTCTTTTAGATAGGCTTATCAGTTGCATGACCGTGACTTTCCTAAAATAGCTATTATTTTTACTGTAGTGCCAAGTAAAAGATTCTCGGTGGCTCAGAGACATTTCAGAGCAATAAGACACTGACAGAAATTTTAGATTTAACGACAAAAATCAGCATTCACATTCTGCAGTAAAAACATCAATAGCAAATTCTCCCGTTTTCCCTTGTGCCTGCAACCTTACACCAGGAATAGAAATTAAATGCAAAGACACAAAGAAATTATGAGTCTGAGATAAAAAGTATAAGGTCAACAGTACCCTGCAGACCTTCAAAATGCTTTCATTTGTGCTTCCAACATACACCACAGTTCCTCTGAAACTACTCCCTAGTATAATAGTTTGACAAAACTGTCACATTTCATGCACTTTAGAAGTTATTCAGCCTTCATACTGCTTATTAAGTGCCAAGCTTGCCAACTCAGAACAGTCAGCATGGATTTACCAAGGGTAAATCATGCCTTCCCAATCTGATTGTCTTTCATAAAATGACTGGATTTGTGAATGACAGGAAAGCAGTGGATGTCCTTTATCCCAACAAGGCTTTCACTGCTGTCTCCCACAATGTTCTCTCCTGGAACCTGTCATATTTAGCAACTTCGACAACGGCCTGGAAGAGGCAGGGTGCTCGCTCATCAAGTTTTCAGATGGCAGAAAATTGAGGGAGCACCCCCAGTTGACACACATGAGAGCAACTGTCCTGCAAGGAGAGGCTCAGGGTCCAGGACACGTTCAGCTGGGAGAAGGGATGGCTTTGGGGATACCCGATAGCAACACCCCAGTGCCCGTGGAGAGGTTACCAAGAAGATGTAGCTAAAACGGTCCACAGCAGGAGGGAGAAAGACAACAGGCAAACTGAAGATGACCCACTGGTTAGGAGGGAGAAAGACAACAGGCAAACTGAAGATGACACACTGGTTATAAGGAAGGACATTTTTTCACTATTAGTACACTCAGATGATGCAACTGGCTGCCCAAGGAGGCTGTGCAGTCTCCAGCCTTGGAGGCTTTCAGGATCCAGCTGGATCAAGCCCTGAGCAGCCTGGGCTGACCCTGCTTTAAATAGCAAGTTGGACTAGACACCTCCCGAGAACCTTTCGAAGCTGAATCATTCTATGATTCTATTAAATCAATATTCAGTCAATCAGTTGCACATGTTTTCCACTACAGGTGACAGCTTACAAAATGCCCTACAGATGAATATGAATCAATTATCAATATAAATATAAATCAGGTATCAATATACTAGAAGAAATAATACAGACAAAGCGGATCCCAGAGCATTTTAGATTTCTTAGAATTCACTACAGAGAATAAAAAGAGAGGCTGGAAAAGAGACTGCCAAAGAGGAAGACTTTGAACTCAGTCTTTCTGTACCCATTCATTTTTAATGAGTCACTATGAAAAATTAAAAAAGGTGCTTAAAGTTTATATCCCAAGTTCTACTTTTGACTGTTTAATGAAACAATTTTTCCCCTTTTTAAACAGAAAATAAAGGTCAAGAGCTGCTATAAAAACTTAAGTTTGTCATCTAACCATAACTATAATACGCTAAATGCCTGCTGGGAAGTATAAGCCTTTCCAACAGACTGAAACGATTACAGGTCAGCTTGGCCCTCCTCCCCCTCCTCCTTCCCCACCAAATTATTCTCCATTCATTGCTAAAGGGTTTTCATAGATTAATTACACTTTTTTCTTAAATAAAGGGTATCAGGGGCAGCAGCGAGTCTTGGAAGGTCTCACGTGTTGGGTCTGTTTTCAAAATGCCTGACATAGGGCTCAGATAGGGAATGCAGGACATCCACAGGAGCCTTCTTTAGGAAAAGCCCATAAATCCAAGCTGTCTGACAATCAGATGACTTTTCTTTTTTCTTAAATAGCAATATAACCTTGTATATCCTCTAACAGGAAAACACAAAAGATTCCTACCAATCTTGCCAGTATGACACTTCTGATTCACCTCTTTCATTTAGCCACTTTATTACTATTAAAATAGCACTAAAAAAAAAGCCTCTAAAAGTTCTGTATTCTCATTCCACACGTAATGCATTTGTTTGACTTATGTTAAAGGGAAATATCCCATAACAAAAAACAGCAAAAAAAAAAAAATCAACCCAGAAAACAATAAAAACCAAGACAACTTTCACAGTTAATCATACATTCTCCAAAACAACACCACTATCAAGGCAAATGTTTCTTGCTAATTACAAAAACAGACCGGCAAATGAATAACACATCCTTCAGAGCTGAGCCATGATGTTACATCTCTGTTTGCACAGTTTAGATTCAAAGAACCAACTTTTACCATTCTTACTAAGTTGATATTCAACCAGCTGCATGATCTTAGCGTAACAACTGCATTCTACACTTCCATAACTGTCATACATGGATTGTGCTATATAACTGAGGTTTCTTCACGTATTACTAAAATGGACTGTTAGTATTTTAAAGCCCTTACCTTGAAAGGAGTTCCAGACTCCACACGTAGGTGACTATACTCTATATGACATAGACAAGGCAAGAAGTCAGGTCTTGTCCTACCAAACCACACCATTAGGACAAAAATATTTACAGAATACTTGCCCACTTTGACAGGTCAGCATGGTTCTGTACACAAAAACACTGAAACATGGTTGCATTTCAGGGAGCTTGAAGAGAACTGACTTTCATGACCCATGATGTATTTTGAAGAGTAAGCAATTCCTACACTATTCTGTAACGGACCCAAGACATTTTGACATTTTCGGGCAGCAATCAAAAATACAAGAACAGCCAAACAGAAATGACTCCTTGTCCATCTGCCCATTTTAATCTCATGTATACCTACCTAGACAGGTAATAGGTGCCTTATTTTGAATTTCAGATACTTCTTACCGGTCACTCATGAGACACTTGGGAAACCAGCCTTGAATAGGGCAACATACAATTCCCGAGTTCAAATAGTGTTTTCAGACAAACTTTAACAGACTGCTGAATTTCCGCACAAGGTCTGCGCATTTTCCAGTGGGAAAACAAAAAAAACCAAAGAAACAAAAACAAAAAAACCCAACCCAACAATTTGTCCAAAAAAAATGACAAATTTTTTGAGCCGCTGAAGCTCAAAAAAATTATCATCACAAAAAAAACATTACTTGATGCACAGAAAGGGTAAATGGTGCACAGTATTTTCTCCTGCACATAAGTTCATCAAGAATTTTGACATTTTCAAAAATAAAAACAAACCCCCAAAACCTTAGTAACAGAAACAGGCTAACAAATGGATTTTATTTATTTATTTTTATAGTAACATGACTAGTTCATCCTTTGCAAGGTTTAGCAAAATGATACCAGGTGAGGTAAAACAAAGCTACTGACGTTAACACTACCAGAAGCAAAACAAGAAGAAAAGGATGAATTAGTGAGTCAGTCTCAGTGAAATCATGGAGTAAAACATGAAATACACCAACATGTCTTTGATGATACCTACCATGCCCCAAAAGAAAAAAATATCTAAGACAGCATTTAGTGCAAAATAGTAATATACAATTAGAAAACAGTAATAAACTATTATTGCACACTGCATCTAATAATTTATCAAATTATTAGATTTAGGGGGAAAAATGCAATTATTTATGATAAAATACATTCAAAGTATCTGGGTTGGTATAGATTCACTGCAAGAAAATAATTAAGATTCCTAAAGCTTATAAAATATGCAATGCATTATCATTATATGACAATCTCAATTAATGTGAAAACACAGGCAAAATCCATGTGCCCAGGGATGTTGTGGAGTCTCCCTCCTTGGAGATACTCAAAAGCCACCTGGACATGGTCCTGGGCAACCTGCTCAAGTAGGGGGGTTGGACTGCGTGGCCTCCAGAGGTCCCTTCTAACCTCTACCATTCTGTGATTCCACGATTCTGTATCAAGTCATTAGCACAGAAAAACAACAAGAAAGATAATCGTAATTTACATTTCTATGACAGACACTTTCCATTATTTTAGTATTGTGAAGAATATAATTGTAAAATTCAGTGAGGTTTACCTCTTCCAAAGCCTTCATTCCACTGGCAGAACAATGTAAACAGTACTTTACTGGACATATAAAACAAGATGAGATAGTCCAGAAGGAAAACTACAATTTATTTCTCAGAGGAAAATACTTCTCTTACTCAGCTAACAAACAATAACAATCTCTAGAAAAGGAAAGGTATTAAAGATCTCATAAATAGATATTCCGCAGCATTTACTTAAATAACAGCGTAGTCACAATTTAGACGGCAAGTCAGCTCACAGCTCCATTTTCATTATATTAATTAAAATTTTGAAATATTCATAAGAAATTAGCAAAAGCTATACACCTGTAGTTCTCCCTAGCAGAACGTGACATAGTCATCTATTATTCTATACAGATATTTCTCTAAAATTATCATATAGACATATACTAGAGAAATGTTAAAAAAAAAGAGGAAAAGTGTGTCATTATCCTGTAGACATCCACTTACTCTTACTGAATCATGACACGCAAAGCAATCTATAATTAGTAAAGACAATTTTAAAAAAAGAAAAAATAAACAAGTAATTTTATATTCAATACCACATGGCAACTAAAAGCTGTTGAAACAGGGCAGCACTCATTACCTGAAAACTGGGAACGGTACTCTCAGAATGACGGTATGAATTGAGGCAATGAATGTTGCATAATTTAAACACCGGTATTCAAAGTGATCCAATGTGACATCATAATGAAGAAAGTTTAAAAAAAAACCAAAGCCATGTGGGAATGCACATGGAATTATTGAATTTCCTCAGCAAAGCCTGTGGAATTATCAATTGTTGCCCTTTGAAAGCCTTTTCACGAGTTCTCATTATATAGTATTGTTTTAAAGTTATAACCAAAAATAGAGTTATCCTTTGTCACTAAATAAATTCAGAGGCTATTTAGAGGATGCACCATATCTTTAATAGTTAACAGCACCGAGGCATGGTGCTCATAGTATTACCACTGCAGCGTTTTTTTTTAATAAAGGCTCTTGTGACTGGAACTAGATGCATATGTTCTCACTTTACGTCTGGTGGAGCTATCAGCTCATTACTGTTTACTACCTCTTTAAATCATTCCCTTAGGTATAAAACCCATCAGACTCATTTCCATTCAAAATTACAAGTAATATAAAGCAATGTTTTAGAAATCCATGAGAGGGGAGGGAGAACTTGCCTTTAATCTGCAATTATAGCAAGCAGTGTGAGTATGAACTATGGAACACTTTGAAGGAATGCTGTTTTATAGATATCAATCCTTAGTTTATTGGCTACAGAAAACAACAGTTCAACCTTGCAGTGAACGAGCAAGAGGTGGGGTAGGGCATTAAACACACAAGAGTTTCTCCTCCCTAGTACTCTGCACAACAATAACATCTGTTTTTTATTTAAAACAAGTAAGATACATTACTTTGAATCCTTACTGTACAAAAAGGGACTTCATACTAAGGTAAAGTGAATAGGTCACAAATCACACCTTAAAAACACATCTTGCATTAAGTCTGCCAGTGCTTAAACACACTAATGAAGCAGTCACCCTTAGCTGCACAGATTAAGGAAAATACATTGCTTTTTGACAGACTTGTCATTGATTACTAGAAACATTACATGGTTCTCAATTGATTTAATTATTCAGGCATTTACTTTAAGTATATGTTTAAAATCTAATTGAAAGTGCTGAGATTATTCATATGTAGAAAATTAATCACGTGCCCACTGTACAGAGCTTTCGAGTTCTTCTGAAAAAAAATACTTAAATATGCTGGACACTTTACTGAACTTGGACTTTGGGACTGCAAGCAAGAGAGTATGCCCCTTGTACATCCAAACAGCACTGAGTATTCTCCCAAATAATTAGTATCAGAGTCCCAAATAATCAGTAATTCATTCAATCTACATAGTCGTACTATTAAAAGGACTGGAGACATGGGTCACACTTAAAAGTCACTGTTTGCCACGGCCTTTGTCAGTAGAGTCAGAACTCTGGGAATCCAACGAGTATTGAGAGCATAAAAGTGCTCCTAGGATTGACTAGAGTGGCAGGTAGGCTGAACAGGGGACATAGATGTCTGTGTACACATATGCTGCAAAGAAGAGGAGATGTCACCAGCAACAAGAGATTTGTCAGGAGAGTTAGAGCCACATACTTATAACAATATTTTGAAATGCAAAGGTGGTATTTTACAGTGATTTTAGACTTACTCTAAGCTTTGTACTGTCACTTTATATGCTCTTTGCACTTAAAATGGGTGCATGCATCTCCACTAGATCTTCCTGCAAGCCAGAAGAGATGAATGAGTAAAGAAAGTGGATTATGGAAAGGCACGAGGCTATCATGTGCTCTTGGAATCTGGGGATAGCTGGAGTTGCTGTAACCTCTGCTTTCATTTTTAAAGGTAAGATACAAATGCACGTGTACAGTGTAAACAAGTCTTTATTTTGATCCCCATTAATACTTACCAGATGCAAGTAGATCAAGGAAACACGCTCTGAGGCTACTGTTGTGGCCAAGTCTAATCTCCCGAGAGACTCTCTGAGAAATCAAATCCTTATGTTCATAAAACAAACGAGCTCAAGTGAACCTGTTCCTAGTAGCTGCAGAATTTAACTGCTGTGCAACTCTCGACCACTCATACTACAAACAAACTGAATACTGTTCTACCTTTAATTCTCACCCTTAAATTGATACCTAAATTTTCCTATGGCTATTTAAGTTAAAATAACATAATCTAGCATATTTCTGATGCATTACCTTATTTATTAAGAATAATGGAGTGACTAGTGTTTTCTGAATGCTTAATTCACCTATTTCAGAAGTCAAATATGTTTCTCTTTGCAGGGAGCTAAAAAAGCAAAATTACAACAACAAAATCCCCACCACCCTCCAATTTTCAACCTTCTACTAATTTCCACATCAGTTCCATAAACCAGCATCAACTCACAGACTTAACTATTTACCACAGTCACATGCTAAGGCTTGGCATATGGCCAAAGGAGAATGAAGTGTCAGTATCTGCACTGAAAAGTGTCCTGTCCAAATACAAGATAAGAGTTAACCAATGTTCTTGAGCTTCTGTAAATCAGAAACCATGGAAACAAGGAGATGAATGCACTAGCAGCCTGACATTTGCCATGTTATAGCATGACATAAAGGGAGCAATTCTTACCCCTTCAATTCAATTTAAATTTTAGTTCTTAGCTACACCGCTGTGGTTGTCCTATCCAAATACCGTTGAGCTGTTCTGCTTCAGTACAGAACTATTTTACACTTAATATACTTCACCGGATAATAAAGTAAAAATCTCAACTTCTATCAATGAGAAAATTATACAGGGACAAATTAAACAACTCCAGAAAATACCAGTACTGGAACGCAAAGGACCATCTCTAGGGTAGCCAGCTGGGGACAATATAAAGGATTTGGATAACAGCACAGCAAAGAAAAGCTCAAACCTTGTGTGATCCTGTGTGCATGACCCTAATATATAGTAGGGAAGCCAGCAAAGTAAGAAGAAGCTTAGACAACCTTACAACCTTCATGCAAATAATAAATATTTCTATTAAAGCATTTTTACCTGATAATTGTTTAATGGCCGACATTATCTTACTTTCTATGTAAAGAATGATAAAAATAGAGTACTAGAGAGTCGTGTTATTGTTCCATGGGCTACAGTAAAAAAAAAAAATTAACAAAAACTGAAAAGTGCCGAGTTCTGGTTTCAAACAATGGGCATGGATAGAATGCATACAGAATAACACACTAGAAAATAAGTATTCACTAAATTCCTTCATCATGTGTTTTCTTCCACATGGGATTAAGGATTTTCGAAATCTGACTTGCTAGCATCAAACATCCATTATACTCCTCTTTCTCAGCAGCGAGCCAATATTCAACTTAGCTTTAACAGACACACACCTCCTTGAGTGATTGGTATTCAAAATACCTGCTCAACTGGAACTTGTACAATAGTTTGCTTTATAATACACTTCCTTTCCTCTCCCCACACACATATGAAACATAGCATGGGATAAATAGGGAATGGCAGCTATAAGCCAGTTGAAAACAAAACATTTGCAGGTGAAGTCTTACCTGAACTTTCCACTTCAGCATAATTGCAGAGCTTTTTCATGCTAACTGTGTTCATTTTCAAAGAAATGCATTCTGAAAGCAATCATGATTGTTTCTTAAGTTAAAAACAACAGATAACCAGCTGCTACTTATTGTAAAACAGTCTTAGGTCATCCTCTAATTCACTATGTTTTTGAGAGGAATGAAAGGATTTTGCTAGTAAGGAAAATACAGTTTTGACTAAATACAGAGAACTACACCCAAGATAAGTAATGCTCTAAGGTTGGCTTTATGAAATCAAATATCCCAAGTACTCTTTCAGTAAGAGTCTGTTTGTTCTCAGGAAGTTCTGCATATACAGTCTTCAATCAATAACAGAATTACTATCTTTGCCATGTGAGGAGGTGAGTATTCTCCACCACTACAACAGCGCCATTTGCACACAGTATCTCTGAACCACAAAAGTTGTTTCAGTATGCAGCCTCTCAGATCGTACTTCTCCAAAAGGGATCCTACAATGCATTACGGCTGACAGGAGTTTTGGGCACACGTGCTGAATTTGCTTGAAAGATTCCTCATCAACATACTGTTATTACGATCCTGCTCTGATCATTCCTCCATCAGTCCCACCTTCAATCCAGACAATCCTTCTATCGCATTATGGTCACTAACACATTAGTAATGTCCATTTTCAGTTGAGATGCAGTTGTGTGATTATGGAGTATCATTTCATGCAAGCTGACACCTTGCACTGGAATGATTATCCAGGATTCCCACTGCAGAAGACTGGCCACTGAATAGACAACCAGCACTTTCCTACTGTAGTTCTCTGGCTTCTTGGTGTGCCTCTTTATAATGGGCTCCCAGAGTTTTGTTCTGTGCAGGCTTGATGTTAGAAATTTCATTTTAGGTTTGTATGAGCAGATAAAATATTTGCAGGTCTAGATTTATGGGTGCAAATAGTAATAGCACACCTAATTGTATAATTACTGATGAATCTTGCGCCCACTGCACATGCAGAATATTTTCCTAGAGAATAAAGAATGTTATTAATACACTATTGATATACTAGTATCTTGGACAACCATTAAAAGGGAGAAAACAGTGGCCTAAGGATAAAAATTAGATTGCCCAGAAAAAGAGAAAGGACTCTCACTTTTCCTATACAATGTTGCTCCAGTAATGAATATATACGCATTTTCCTGACCTGCACAAAGATCCTAATGATTAAATATTTTGAGGGAGAGAAATTTTCATCTGAAGGAATAAATATTGAAATTTAATTGTTTACATTTGAATTGCACATTTTGCCACAAAAAACTGTTTTTCGTTCTCATCATAATGACAGAAGGATGAAAATACACTAATCCACAGACAGATCAGAATGAAATTGTGCTGTACCATTGAAACAGAGATGCTTTTCACAACTTCCAAAAATCCCAGAGACTGGATTCCCCAAAGCAAAGATAAGCACAGGAAAAAAGCATTCACTCTGAAAAGCACAAACATTTCTGCATGGTCAACTAGGTAAGAGAGTTTAAAGGAACGTAAATAGAAAGATTCTAAATAGTTCCATAATCTCACAACTTCAGAGTAAATTTAGGCGATTCAGTAAATACTGAATAAATAAATACAGACATGACATTTAAGTGATATGTTAAAAATATCCAATTTGCAGATTATGTAAATGAGTGAGGATGTTTGAACTATACTCCAAACGCTGTTACAAATGTAAGTAGTCCCTGCAATCACATCCACTGTCAAGTATACTGAAGGAAATCAGGCACCATGAATAATTTTTAGAATAATAATCAGCATGGTAACATTAGTCTCTGTAAGACATTGCCCAGCATATTATTGAACCATTACTACTCTACAATATTTATTACAGAACAAGGATGCATACGCTAGAAGCAATTTAGTAAGGTATGAAACAGCATCGTAAGTTAAAAATCTTTTTTCCCCCTTTAACCTTGTTTCTCAAGAAATTGTTACATATCCTGCATTCCAGCGTAAATTTCTCAGCGTGTCTAGTCAAAGGAGATTTTTTTCATTTATTTAGAAAAAGGAGACAGGCAGTCAGCAACAAATATAGTTTTGATAGAACTGCAGAAGTATCCAAGCCTGCAGCAAGACTGCCACAGCAGTCTTTATTCATCAGAATGACACTCTCTCCATAGGTCCTTCAAGAGACCATCTCTTTCCAGTACAGTTCGAACCTAGACATTAGAAACTTTGCAGGCAGCTTACGGAGTCCTTCTTGCTCTTATGCCTGTATTTTCAGGAAGGCAGTTGTTGCCTTCAGTTCTTCAGGTTTGGACTAGGAACGTCTCTTTATGGATCAAAGACCATTGATCCAGCTTGCTTTCATCCCAATGTTGATCCCTTCCTTATCTGTTATTCTGCAAAGAATAGTTAACAGCAGTAGTTTTAAACCAGCAATTCCCTACCCCTTCTTCCCAAAAGCAAAATTCTATTTCTAGATGCCGAGACAATGGTGCTTCTTGGCACCAAGCACTCTAAAGGCTCAGATTCTCTCCAGAACCTCTGTTCTGCAACATCACTTTTCTTCCTTTATCTCCTTGCTCCAACCTATCCCAGATCAAATACTGAGGGTTTAAAGACCCTCAAAACCTGTCTCCCTGTCCTACCTCAGATTTCTTTTCTTTCTTCCCAAAGAACAGTATTCCTACCAGTATCTGGTGTCTTCTGCCCCCTCCCCCCGATTTTATTATCCTTTTTCCTCCAACCACATTTATAGATTTGAGATATCCACTGCAACACTCTAAAAAGCTGCCACCACTGCTGCCAACTTTGCTATCTTGCCTGAAACCTCAGACACAACTATCATTTTTCTAAAGGTCACTCTAACAAGAAATCCATAGTGCACCAGAATCATATCTAACTTATATAGGTAAGTACAAAAATATTGCTTATAACTGTTTTATGGGGAACTATAAAGATACCGTTACAGAAAGAATTGTTTCTATATCACCAAACAGCTGTAGGCAGAAATAATTCCCTGTGAGTATAAGGAAGTGACCACAGAAAAATAGTTCATATAAAAGAATTACAAGTCCTCATATTTTTAGACCATTTATTCCTGCAATTTAAAAATGCTGGCTGTAGATTTACTTTGTGTTTTTTTCCTTTTAAAACAGTCAAATTGTTTCAGCACAGCAATAACAAACCAGTCATTTTTAAAAAGTGAATTAGGCTGCATGTTGCATCAGCATCAAGCTCTGAGCCACATTAAGGCCCCTTGGGAAGGGTTAGATGCAAGTTAGGTCTCTGGAACACAATCTTTGTGCTCAATAAACAGAATTTACTGCCATCTTTGAAGACTAGCGTGCTGTAAACTGAAATCCAAGGCTGAGTTAATAGGACAAATTTCTGGATGGAGAGCAAATACACTTGGCCGTGAAGGCAACAGTTGGGACCGCAGCAGTTGATAAACATTGCACTGCCACAAGTATGAATTCTGAGAAGTTATCACTGTGTGCCCTGATGTAGCTAATGGTGAGCCTCATCTCCCCTAGTTAAGAGACTCTGTGGGCTCGTCATGCTTCCCTGTGTCAGCCTTCTGCAAATACACACGCAGAGACACAACCAACCTGTTTCATTTCACTGCTGTGCTTCCAAGGGAATTCTTAGATTTATAGATACTTCCATCTCCAACAGTACCAGAGCAAGACTTTAGCACTGCCACCTATTTCACTCTGCACATGAGATGTTCAAGTATCAGCAAGAATCATTACCTGACATGAAAGCAACAGTGAAGTATTTGGAAAAAAAAAAAAATCTTACCTAACAAATAAAGGAATCCAATTCTAAGCTTTGACTGTAACTCTGCACAATACCACCAAAAGCAGAATAAAATAATAATAGGGAAAAATATTACTTTATCACCAAGTCAAATCATAATTAGCAGCCTGTACAAAAAACAAAGCCTCAGCTACAGCCAAGGTGTACAACTGCCCTAGTCCAGCATACGGTTCCAGATGGGGAGCCCGGACGCAGCCACCATGAAGAAGGCATCCCTAGGACAGACATCCCTAGGGGAGGGGAGCTGCAGTTTTCCTACAGGTTTCCTGTAGTTCTGAAAGTTATTTGAATAAATATTGCCAACCAATTGTCATAGTATCCTATACCTTTATCACAAAACAGGATAGTCTTAAAAAGTATTACATTAGCTTAGAAAATATTTATTGACCATTTGACTTGGAACCATATTTTAATGTGTTTTGGATCTCATTAGCTGGGCATATAACAAAACATAATCCAGTCTAGCACACACCTGCGGAACTAAAACAGCCCTGTGGAACACATCACTGTCAGATCTATCAAGGCAACTTAACAAGACTGAGACAACACATACCGGGGATAAGCAAAGAAAAAAACCAACCTACAGCTATAAATCCCTGCACAGAATATCTGTGGCCATTGTGAATTGGCCTCTGTGTTCATGAAGGAGAGAAGATGGAGTGTCAACACCTGCAAGGTCTTGACTTACAACGCAACACTGCGGTTTTGCACCAAGGAGCTGCTTTCTTCCAGACAAATTTCTGTTTATATCCTCCTCTGGTCTGTACCATTGGAGTGGCACATTCTTTTTATCAGAAACTTTTGCAAAGTGATGTTAGTAACCCTGTCTGTAAACACCATTTAATTGTGCGGGGGCTGTCTGTTTTAAATTTACACTGAATTCCAGCAACTTATTCCTGTCCACGTACAGCACTTTTCTAACCTGACCTTGAGGTAAAATTTCAAAGCTGGGAAAGGAAAAAAGTAACAAAAACCCCTTTCACAACTCACATCTATGAAGTGTTAGTTTACATTTAGATTTTAAAATATGAAGCTTAAGACTCTTACACAAGAATTCCATTTAAGAGTTATGCTTCTGAAATACAATTAGAGTCTGAAAAGCTACTACAAAGATTTTTTTTTCCTTTTTAGCTGATAACGGCTTAAGAGATAAAATAAATATTTTATACTTCTGAGCTGCTCAGCCGTGGAAAAATAAGATGTGTTTACAGTCACATGAAAATCTTCTCACCCTGCAGTGGCTTTGTGAGATTTCATATGAGAACTATTTGTTATACTTTCAGTCTTTAATTTTTAGTGAACAAAAGTAAATTTTTCTAAGAGCTATTGAAGCAGAAGCTTCAATTCTGAAGTGTGTCTGTGGAAGAGGGGATAAGGGAAGGGAGATATTTTGCAAACATCTGGTTGGTACCTGTCCTCAGAATTAAGAGGGTGGCATGTATTATTGGACGCTTCATTTTATTCAAGCAAAGAGAAAAATAAAGTGGTTTGCTTGCAGGTGATGAAGAAAAAGGGCAAACACAAAAAGTCATATGCTTTTGCATATAAGCAGAAGCCTTGGTCCTGAAAGTGTAAACAGCACCCTAGCATCAATTAAAGAAGGCCGAGAGATGGACAGTGTAGAAATAGTGACCAGTCATAGCCCATTGCAGGATGCTCACATCAAGCTTCTGCGTGCTGTAGTTGTGACTCACTGCACTTCTTCACCAATTCCCTACATGCTTAAACATGAGTGACAAAATGGAGTGTGAACAACAGGGTATAAAAACATGTGCTGATACCAGTTTTCCCAGTCTTTTTCTTAATCATCTAACAGACAATCTGCTGAAACTATTTTTATTTCTAGATTTCATTTTCTACAGTTTTGCCATAACTTTAAAGTTTCAGGTCTCTGAACTTCATGCCTCCTGCTGCATGGCCTGTGGAAAAGCAGGTCCCCGCACTGCTGAGCTGTGCTCCAGGCAGCAGGAGGGTCAGATGCTTCCCCCCACCCAAAAAACAACACAGAGTCTAAACTGTGGGCAGATTCAGCGCCCCGTACAGGCACTGGGGAATATGTGTGCGCTTACCCAGGCTGTATATAACGTTGTCACCACAGCAAAGCTAACGGCAGCAGCAAAGGGCTTTGGAGAGCCCCAAGAGGCCTGACTCTCTGAGCACTCACTGACACCTCTGTTTAAAGATGCAGAAGTCAGTATTTTAAGTGAATTTGACTAGTCTCACAGTATTTGAGTTACCAAAAAGGAAAATATTAAACCAATCTACTCCAGAGCTTGAAAGGGTAGGTCCAATAAATCAAATGGAGGACAGACAATGAATAGCAAAGGTTATACAAGATACCCGCAATACTATTTATTTTTTTATAATAAATAATTTTATCAATTTATTTTATCATAGCCTTTCTCCTAGACTGAATTTAGAATAAGGAAAGCAAATCAAACAATATTCTTAATAATTGCTTTAACTACACGATTAATGACTTTTTTAAAACAAATGTCTATTCTGATGAAAGAAAATCTCATTATTTTGAAAAGCTGCCCTATTCTACTTGATTATTCCATTTAATAGGAAGGCAAATCGAATAATATACCATATAAACCCCATTTATCTTACAATTTTTACATGAAAAACAATCTTGTGTTATAAGTTGCTGCTAAGTAAACTTCTAGTAATGAAACAGCTATGCAGTAGTTTCAGTTAAAAATCAACAGCAGCTTGTTTTGCAACACAAAGGATTACAAAAATATAGTTTTGCATATCAAAGGAAACTTTACAGTAAAGTACAGAAGTATTAAAATGCTGGCCATGATTACAATGCCGCATTACAACCTCACTAGTCATAAGACATATATATGCCAGCAGATTTACCTAACACAGGGACCACATCATTTTATCACTGCAGCATACCTAATGAACACCTTAATGCAATGAGCAACATTAGTGTTTTCCCTTGAACAAAGTGGCTTTTTGCACATATGAAAATGCTTGCAGGAAGGCTTTTGCCAATGTAGCTAATATTTCTGAGAGAAAGGAAATTGCACCGTTAATGATGTTACCATCAGAGAAATTTCTGTTAAGTGCAAAGCAGACTGCAGAGTCAATCAAAGGTCAAGCCAGTTAGAGGTCAAGTTCCTTGAAAGAACAGGGTACTGAAGTTTAATTATTTTCAGGGAGAACTGCTGATAGGTCAAATAGGGTGAGTTTTATAGCTGACAACATTCATGGAAAGAAATCACTTCCAAGGCTGAAGTGGCTATGGACCACTGAACAACAAGATGGAAAAAAAGTAACTCCAGAAGTCAAGACATATTTTTAGGCTCACTATCCAGCAACTTTTAAAAAATTCGACTTGCATGACTGACAAATAAAGCAGCCTAATGCATCTCACTCTCAAAAGCTGTTGAAATACACAGCAAAGATACAGTATTTTAAAAGAGAATATAGAAATGCTTGAAGAAATACTGATGGTAAAAGTAATCTAAAAGTTCAACTTCATTTCACTGGCAGAATGATTACAGTTTCCTCTGCCCCTTCAAATCAGTACTCTAATGGACTGATCGAGGTAACCAGATTATAAAATACCCACCGATTCATGCTTTTCTCACACAAACTGCTGTGGGGCCTCATCTCTGTGTACTTAAATCCCTCTCCTTACTGCCTCCAAAGCCTATAATCCTTTACAGTGTTTCAAAGATGTCTGACTATCTGGAATAAAGAAATGCAAACTTTTCCCAGATAAAGAAATGTTAAGTGTTACAGCGCATGAAAAACACAGAACTTGGCCTTTATTCCACCATAACAGTTAACAGACTTCTTCATGTGGTTCTAAAGTTTGTTCTTAAGATCATATAAAATTGTTTGGATGTTTTTCTAGATATTCCTGACTGTGCAATTCAGAACAAAGAATTTTACTTTGAACATTTTAACCAGAGCAATAAACTGGACTCTTCAGATCTAGTAAGTAAAGGAACCAAACCTGAAATCAAGGTGCCACCAATAAGTTACGTTACAAAAAGTAAAGATCAGTGCATTTTCCCAGAATCTCAGCATTTTGAACACCTACATCACACAGTGGTACGGCTGCTCTACATACTCAAATTTGGAAATATAAAGAGCTTTCAGCTTACTAATTATTTTTAAAATATTGAACATTTATAACAAGCTACAACCCAATGGAATGCTGTTCAGTTGCAATTTAACAGTTCACCTGTTAACACAGAATAAAAAATGAAGAGAAAGACAGAAAGTCAGCAACTGCAATCAGCTGTTTGATCTGAAGATGGACTTCAGACCTATCCATATAGATTGTTTAACTGCTAACAAAACTTGCGGCAATTAGGTAGCAAGAATAAACTACAGTGTTATAACCTCAATGACTTTCTTTGGAATACAGAAGATGATGTGGGCACCTTCATGTAGTGTGAACCCAAACTTTTCCTTTTCACAGGGAGGGTGAAAGACTGAGAAAGGGGAAACATACTTTTAAAGTATTCATTCCATTCACTTGCTCCTCAGTAGGTGGTAACACTTGTATCACTCTTGTAGATAAAGTTTAAAAATAAAAAATTGGGATGCAGAGTTGTAGTCATTCCTCAGCCAATTTTTACTTTCTCACCAACATCTTCCACATATGAATAAATCAGCAAGTCCTTACAAAGTACTAATGAAAAAGTCCTCATTTCCTCCACTTCCATAATCACAGGAGATACATTAATAATTTTTAATTCCAACTGAGTATTCTCCCAATCTGCATCTTCACAGCCCTTGCTTGCATTCACAAGCTACTATTTGTGTATTCAGATCACAAATCTGATTGCCATCTGTATGCCCTGATTAGTTAGTGATCAAATAAGGTGCAAAATACATTCAAGTATGCAAATCAACTCTTTGCTAAAATACTGAAGGCTCAATTAAGCACAGCCACCTGAAACGCGTCCTCTATGTTCTACAATGAACAGAAAGTGGGAAGAGTAATACATGTAATTTCACCATCACACAGCTCTAGCAGCCTTATAATGAGATAGCGATTTCATAATTTTGTTAAAAACAGAAGAAAAATAGAACAAAAACATTTTGCTGGAAAATAGGAAATATTATACATAATCATTATACAAATATCTATCAATAGCTACACAGACAAATGAGCATACACAGCGAGTTAGTAAGGCCCAGTTCTTCTCAAGCAACAGCTTATTCCTCTGGTACACTTACTTGATTTAATGGAATTCAAAACAGAACATACTATAACATCTCATAAGTATCATAAGTAAACTTCAGTAAGACACACTCTTGGTGGTTTTGTGAAAATTTTAAGGCTTCTGCCTAAAATAATATATTTTTTTTAATTATAGGTTAAAAGAAACATGATTTAAATTGAATTACACATGTGCAGGACAAGCCACATGGTCCTTTTTATAAAGGGCAATGTTTATCTACAATTAAAAAGGTTAAAGTTGTTAAAAAAAAACAGAAAAATCACTTATAAGCTTCTTCTCCAATCATTTGTGAAAAGCTATACAGGTTCTGCTCAGTTTCTCAAACTATCATCATCTAAAAACTTTCTGAAAAATAAAATGAGCATCATAACCAACATCTCTCAGACATGGTTCATTTCTTTGTTAATCCTCTCCCTTGGGAAACATGCATTTGGCCAAGCTTAATGACACCATCTCTTTGTGACAGTGTGCAATAGCACATTTTATTTGCCTGGCCTGACAGAGCCCTAGCTTATGGCCGTGATGATAATGGTGAGAGAGAAATCCAAGAGATATTATAACTGCTTACGGGAAATAAAAGGAAAAAAAAAAGCTTTAACAGCAGTAATAGAGATTGTCAAATAGACTACAGGGGATGTAATACAGAAGTCCCTTGTAATGCTCAAAATTCAAGCCTGTAAGAATATTTTTTTCTTACTGTGACATAAGCAAGACAAAAGGGTTAAACATCAGTTTACTACAACCCAATCAACAGAAACTCCTCTTTCAAACAAGGGCCCAGATTCTGCAACCCATCCTTAACATGCTGACACAAGTGTCTGCGTGAAGAAAGGTAGATTTAAACACGTCCCACTGAACTGAAAGCAAAGACGGCATTAGCCATAACCAAAAGTAAAATATATCTCTTCGGATTCCTCTTAATATCACACTATGCTGCTTCATCATCCTATTTGCAACGCAACAAGTCTTTTTAGAATGGCGAACGGTGCATGGAGGGCTACAAATTTATCTGTTGTTTTATAACACTAAACATAACCTGCTGGCAAAGTAGCAAGATACGGTGCTGCACAGCAAGTCATTCGGATGGCTTTGGCATTAGTCATTTGGCACCACCTCAGGGAATCATCATTAAACTTTCTAATAGTAAGTTATTACATTGATCTTGGACAAATACTGCGCTACTTTTGATGGAACCTAACTAGGACTCTTATTAGCAATAGGAGACATTTTTGCTGGTTTAGGTTTCGTTATTTGTTGGCTTGCATGCAACAATTGAAGAGGGACAGGGTGAGTAAGTATTGAATTACATCCTGTTCAGAGAGACAAAAAACTGCAACAGAGAGAAATTCAGCCAATAGGCAAAATCAGGAAAAATATGAATACCGAAGTCAACAATACTGGACCACATATACCCTTGCTTTACTACTAGACCTCTTTTAATGTCAAAGTTATAGACTAATAAAATAATTGGTTCCCTCTACATTCATGCTATAAACAGCAGGCAAAACTCACTGCTGAAAAAACACAATGGTTTAGTGGTGTGAGAAAGTGTGTTTGTGGGAGCTAAGAGGGACTAAAAATAGGCAGAGTCTATTCTCTGCATTAAGGCCTTTATGTAACCAAGATGACAATTTTTTTCCCATGGATTTCTAAAAGCATCCGACTTAGCCACCTTTTTGAGAACACAAGATATCCTCAGGCACGTAAGGTGGCTGTGTATCAGCAGAAGCCATGCATGGCAACCTCCTGCCATGACTTAAGAACTAGCAGAGAAAGAGTCCCAAGTCAGAGCTATGTACATCCTTCAACTCTCCTGCTCCTTCAAACCAAGCAAAACTTCATTCTACCATAAAGTGGATATCCAGTTAGAAACAAAACTATAAAGCATGCTAATTAAACATTAACAACTAATACTGATTTTCATGTAAAAAGTAAACAAAAGCAAGGCTGAAAACAGTCTAAGTACTTTAATGGTGGCACAGCCACAGACCTCCAGACAATCCACCAATTCTAATTTTTATTTTTTTTTAAAAATAAGCACATACGTGTTTTTACAGCTCCCTTCTTTTAGCCGAACACGTTTTTAGCAAGGAGGAGGCAGACTTAAGCAGATGTCCTATTTTTAACAACAGAAAAATGTGAAGATCTGTACATTATTAACTTTATTACAGGGAGAAAGCAAACTATTCCTCTGAACAAGTGATGCCCTCCCTGTTGTACTGGTTCTGGCTGGGATGGCGTTAATCCTGTACAGCCCCTATGGTGTATTTCGCACTGGTGATTAAACCAGTGTTGATAACACACCAGTGGTTTGGCTTGCACAGCATCATGGCTTCCTTTTTGACATTCTGTCCACCTCATTGAGAAGGCCAGAGATGTGCCAGAAGCTGGGAGGGGACACAGTTAAGGCAACAGATCCAAACTGACCAAAGGGACATTCCATACATGTCATTGTGCTCAGCAGTAAGAACTCAGGGAAAGGAGTAGGAAGGGATTTGTGGTTATAGTTTTTGACTTCCCAAGTAATCATTACGTGTGCCGAGGCCCTGCTTTCCAGGAAGTGGCCAGACATCTCCCTGGCAATGACAAATAGTGAATAAATTCCTAATTTTGCTCTGCTTGCACACATAGCTTCTCAGCTATAGTTCTCAGTTCATAGTTCTCAGCTTTTGCTCTTCCAGTGCTCTCCCCCGTCCCACTGTGGGGGAAGTAAGCTAGTGGCTGGGCAGGTGCTCAGCTGCTGGCTAGAGTCAATCCATTACACCTGGGCACGCTCAAATACAGTTTTCATTATTACACTCCCTGTGTTTCTTTTTACAGTTGGGAATTTTGAATAAAGATGACAGATTGTGACATTTCTATTCTCTTTTATCTAACAGACTCCTTGCAGTTTAAAGGGCATGGATGAAGAATCTGAAAAAATTAGATAAATATCTCAAGTAACCGTGAAACATTCATATCACCTACTCACAGCTACTTAAAACTAGTCAACACTGTAAAGTCATTGTACCCAACAAGCGATTAAGATAGACAATGAAAATTGTCTAGTGCAGATAGTATAAATAACTCCAAAGTGTATAATGCTTTATATGCTATGAAATCTTTAGAATTTAAGGGAATTATTAATGAAAAATTAAGAGCAAATAAATGTAGATATGTGAAGAGTTACAAAACCGGGCCTAAGACTATGAAGCTGCAAGCTGTAGCTTCCCTCTTTTGTTTGGTTAATATTGTAGAAAATACTAAAATAAAAGCAATTACTAATATGTGAAAAATATTATGGGATCTATACTTATTGGCCATAAGTAACTTGATTCCTTGACACCCCTTTCACATAAGTTACTCTTAAAAGCCAAATTTTTCTCTAGTGTACATGTATTTGCACAAATTGTAGCACAGCAACATAAATTTGGTTCATACTGTTCTATACCATTATGAATTAAATGCAGGCATGCTTTGAACAATTTTACATTTCCAAATAAATCAATACAGCTGGGGACATGAAAAACTCTTTTTGCCAATGTTCTTTGCAACAAAAGAGACTGAAGTTCTGGGAAACAACAAATTCTCAGTTAAGTATCCACAAAAAAAATTTTATAATATACAAATGAATGAAAATGTTACAGATTTCTGACAGTTTAGAAACAAGGACACTGAGAATATTCAGAGTATTTCAGTCCTAGATATATAAACAAACTGTTTGCCTTCCCTTGTTAAAGCAGGATTTATCAGTTAGCTATACAGATAGATAACCAGGCACACTGGCAGTAACCTGTACCAAGTACAAAATAGGCTATTAGTCAAAACACACAAGCAAACAGACAAATAGAAGGGGGAGGTGGGTGGGATGGAATCACCAGATGGACACACACTCCATATGTAACAACTCTACTGCTCTCCAAGCAGCTCAAGATTAAGAGTTTCCCCTTAACTACAATAGCCTCTCTTTTCCTGTCAACACAAACAAGGACACAAGGAATACAGTATTAGCATTCATCATGGTTACAAGACAAATTGTTCATTATATCAGATGACACTGTGATAAACTGCTCACTAACACAGGTTCAATTACTTTCCTACAGTAAGTTAATGAATTTTGTCCCTTTTCTCATTTAGTTTTCCTCATCTTTATTAGATCTGCCATCACAAGTACAAAAGATGTGGGCATGACTGTCATCTCTACGATGAATACCAGTACCTGCAACTCTCTTCAGAAAATTATGTAAACAAATAATTAGGGGGCGAAAAAAAAGAAACAGTTGTCTTTTAGCTACTCCCTACCCTGATTTTAACTGCTGTGGAAAAAAAGTAACTGAAATCCAAGATGTGCGTATGAATGGTGAATAAACAATTCAGAGGATTTAACCTCTGTAGCTTTAAACAACAATTGAAATAATCCTCTTTTTGTCAAAATGTACTATTACTATTCAGATGAGCATTAGAAAGTATTAAGTTGACTTTATATGCAAGAAATTCAGTGCTTTGTAACATAGGAATCTGGTAACTTTTTCACTGAGATTGGAGTCTTCACCAAGAAATGCACCAGCACAAAAGTTCTCCTCTCCTGTGAGAAGAGGCAGCAAACACAGGGGGAGAAGCTTCTGATGGGCTGAAGCACAGCAGCAAGTTACATGACAGTTTTCACCATCAGCCTGCTTGTGTTGTACATCTCTCAGTCCATTATTGAATTAATTCACATGAAGTGTGATTTACTTCTGTCCTTGCCAGTCTGAAAAGGACAAATAACCCATGTATTTTAATTCAAACCTCACATTTTAATCCACTAGATGGAGAAAGGTTTAAAGAACTCTATGAATCTCTTAAGTGCTATTAATACCTTATTACCTAAAAAAAACCCAAACCCACACACTAACAGAACATCTTGTTTGAGAGAAGAGACTATCACAAATTTTAATGCAAAACATAGTAATAAACTCCAATTGGCCTGTTGTACTACCAGAAGATAGGTCAACTTCAACAGTACAAATATACGACCCCAGTTTGATGTCAAAAAACCTTTAGTTTCTTATACAGCTACATGTTAGGAGTTTGAGAGAATCACGGCTAGTGAGAACAAGTATATTGTCCAGTTCATAGTCAGGGGCTAACAACAAAGAAGAACAGATCTTCTGTTATTCCAGCGAAGGACAAGACTTCCCATCCGCATGTTATACTAACATGAAAGTCACATTTAGCGTGTGCCAGAACACGTAACATTTTAATTGGAGATCACATATATGAAATACAGAACTTATACCACATATGGGAAATCTCAGTGCACACATAACCTGAATGCTATAAAAGCAGTCAATAGACAAATGCCTCAAAATGTAGTTTATCAGGGTACTGCATATATATTTTCCATCTCAAAGGTAGCGTAAGGGCAAGTGAACCCACTCACTTCCTGGTGGAAGGTGAAGAAGTTTGAAGGGATACACTGAGATATACAGCAATCCTGAATATACACAATGTTAGACAGTATTTTTCTCTTTTGTGGCTATCTAGAGAGAAATGGAGCTGTTGGCTGGGACAACACTGACTCAACATTTTTTTCATTCTAGCCTGCTCTGAGTAAAAAAGGCTACATTTAACTGAGGTAGGAATGAGCTTCCACAACCAGTACCTCAGGTCATTTTGAAATATACCCTCAAGGCAAACCTCTTGCAAAATAGTATGTTTCAGTAAAATTTTCTAGCACTTCTGGCAGACTACAAAATTGGAATCATAGATTAATACAGACTGAAAAGCTCTCCGGAGATCAACGAGTTAAAGCCATGCATGATTAGCTGAGGTTCTCTGCTATAGGTTTCAAATATCTTCAAAGATGAGTATGCAAGTTCTCTGGGTAACCAGTTCTAATGTCTGACCACCCTCCATGTAAAACAGTCTTCCTACTCGTCGTGGTTTGGGCTGGGCTGGCCACTGAAACAAACATTGGTTCTGTTCTACCTCAAACCAGAACACTGCTATTTAACTGGATTTACCTCACTGCAACTTCTCTCTGATGCCTCTTGTTCTATCACTGTGCACCTACCAGAACGTCTCGCTTCATCTTCTCTGTAACTGCTCGTTAGGTGGTTTAGAACAGATTTAGGACAGCAATACAATCTTCCTTTGGCCTTCTCTTCTTCAGGCTAAACAAATCCAGCTCTCTTAGCCTCTCCTTCTATATAATATGTTCTAGCATCCCAGTGGCCTTCCTCTGGACTTGCTCCAGTATCTCAATGTATTTCTTGTACTGAGGAGCCCAAAACGGAACACACAATTTTAGGTGCTGTCTCACAAGTGCAAAATAGAGGGGAATAATCACTTCCCTCAACCTGCTCTCTATGCCCTTGCTATTACAGCCTAGCATGTAGTTGGTCTTCTTTACTGAGAAGATACACCACTTTCATATGTTCAGCTTGTGTACAGGACACCCAGATCATTTTCTACAAAGTTTCAGGCCTCCAGACTGCACTGTCGTAGTTTGATTCCTGTAGATAAACTCATCTCTATTGCTTATGTTTTAAAGAGCATCTGGGCTACAACAATATCTCATACCTAAGCACTTCACACTGTCATACCTCTTCACAGAAAACCAGGCTAGTTCTGTTTATGGCTCCACTCTAGCATAAAATGGGAGCACAAAAGGCCTACTGAACCTTTTAATTAGCCAAGGAAGGGCCTGGATTTTCAACCATGGACAAGACAGTGCTGGCTGAAAGCAAGGTTACTGTCTATCACCTCATAAATCCCAGATTCTGTTCACACTGGTAGGAAGCTGGGGAAAGATTGCTACGGGCCAGCTCTCAAATGCTGTAAGGTTACACTAACCTAAGAAACTTCAGGACATAAAATAAGCATTTGGGGCTTTTTAGAACATACTATCACTTACTTCCTCCTTTCATTCTTCTGGTCCTTTTAAACATGATGTACAGAAAGTATTACTTCTTACTCTTCATTTGGCTCAGAAAAAAAATTTCTTTCATGCTACTAAATGTCTGACCACTAAATTAAGTCACATTATTCTGTGGAAGAAAGGGTTGGAAGCAGTACTTTATTATGAGCAGACACCAAATCTCTGTTTCATTCACTTTACACTGCTTGCCTCAATATAAATGTCATTGTATCTGTAAGCGGAAGTTGGAATGGTATAACATACTGGAAATTTTTTTTTAGAAAATAAATAGAAGCTGCCAAGTATTTGATACTGTAATTTCCTGATATAGCTAAAGAGGAGTAGAATGATACCAGCCCTGTATCAAAACTGAAATCTGTCAAGTGTCTCAAGGAGAGTTTCCCAAGATCTTGATCTGTATTCATTATAGCCATTAGTTTTGAAACTGATTTGTAGTGCTAAAACACAACTTTTTGTGACCATAACTGAGCTTCCATGAAGACTTAGTAAAATGATCCTCAAACAGCACTGGGGAAATAATCACAAGAATAAGCTACGGACGCATCAGCTATTGAAAGACAGCAGAATGGTCATGTGGTGCTGACTCCTACTTCTTACCTCTGCATCTACTAATGCATTTAAAAAAGGAAAAAACCACATCATTCTTTCTTAATTGCCATTTTATACATTACTGTATAATATAAGTTCTGCATTAACTATGACACGTTATAGATTCACAAATAGTATGGCAGAAAATCCCTGCATTGAATACTCTGAAAGGTATTGATATATTTATATAGGTGATTAGGTGATATATTTAGGTGATTAGGTGATATATTTAGGTGATATATTTAAATGAGGATTTGAGAAGACAGAGCTCCAGGAGAAAATTCAACAGTGTACACATACAGAATCCTAGATTATCCTGAGCTGGAAGGCACCCACAGGGATCAGCCAGTCTAACTCCAGAGTCCACACACAGGGCAACCTAAAAGCTAAACCATATAAGAGCACTGTCCAAACACTTCATTAACACCGACACGCTTGGGGCCATGACCACTGCCCTGGGGAGCTTGTTCCAATACTTGACCATCCTCTCGGTGGAGAATTTTTTCCTAATAGCCAATCTGAACTTCCCCTAACACAGCTTTAAGCCATTCCCTCACCTATCATTTTCACGAACAGACACACTACATCCATTTTATATATTACAAAGCACCTACTTAATGCCAGTTCTTTCTGTATCATATCTGCTTTGGCTAACAGGGTTCTACAGATAATCACACTTCAAGGAAGTTAAATACTAATGATCTCTATGGCTTTCTTATTACTTTCACCTTCTATTAACTTGCTTACCTATTTCAGAACACTGTAAATATGTATTTCTATTCCAGCGACAAGAAAAGTTAATGGGATTACAGCAGTGGATAAAGCACTTATTTCTATGGTGTTGATTTAATAAAAAAAATTCATTTTAAGAACTGCAGCACTGAAAAGATAATACAAATCATTTGTTTGTGCAGACACTGCAGTACTGCCAGCCTCATTCAGACAGTCACCCTTATGGAGGGAGGAATAGACTTAGGAACCCTCTTCACAGCCTCATTAGAGTAACAGCAGAACAAGACCGAGTGAAACAGAGGAATATGAAAAGGACTAACCAGGCAGCATCTGAGGTATGATACTCCAGGCCGCTAAGTCAGGAGGGTCTTCAGACCCCCTAACCCACACAGAACTCTGTGGGTCAGCAGGCAGCACAAGGAATAACAAAAGTAGAAGTGACAATCGATAGCTCTTGACACACGGCATGTTAAGTTACACAGTTCGATAAATTTCTCCAATTATCATACTTGCCTGTGAGACTGAGGAACTGCAACTGGAAATAGCGCCTTCTGTCAGTTCTTAGTCTGTACATCTGTCTAGGTACACTATCTTTGAAATCTATTCCCACTTCACAGGGAGGAAACAAGTTGAAAGTTTGACTTGCCACTCTGAACTTGAGATTTTTCTTCTTCAAATAGGTACAATACAGACCTAGGATAGGAAAGAAACTCAACTTTAGTTAAATCTGAAATTCAGATATTAAGCTTAACACAACATAAGAAACACTGTCACAAAGCTAACTTGCTGATCACAGAAATTGTGTAAAATCCACTTTTCTAGGACTGGGGGGAAAGGGGAACCCCACAAGATCAGAATCAAAAATAAAAAGCCTTGGGGATCTAGTTTGGTTGTTGGGTATAGATGTTGGGTTTTTTGGTTTTGGTTTTGGTTGTTTTTTGTTTTTTCTGGTTGATCAAGCAAGACTCTTAAAACAGAGAGATTTGTGAAAAAGTAGATTTTTGCTCGACAGAGGTAGAATACTGGAAAGCAATCAAACTAGCGGTGCTGATTGACAGTGCAAGCATTTTTTAATCTTTTCTGTAAGATTCCTGCAACCAAAGTACAAGTCATGTCAGTCAGAAAGGGTTAACAATTTGATTTTCAGTCTTGCTTAAACAGCTACAGTACAACAAATCCTCCATAAAACAGGTGCAGGTGCATCCATTATTTCTAGCCTGAAAATGCATTCTCATTTGAACATGGACATTGAGTTAAATGCGGAAAAAGTATTACATAACACAGAAGCACCCTGCCTGCTTTAGCTCTACAGTTCGGAAACTGTTTTCAGGGAAGCTAACACATAACACCAGAATAAAACCTTTTTGTTGACATTTCCACAGCTACCCATTGGAACCTCCCTTTAAACTGCTGCATTCTTACATGGTGCAGCAGATTATAATTGAAGAAAAAGTACTAGAAAATATGATTAAGATACCATACCATTATTCCCTGATATTAAGTTATATTTGAATGCAACTGATTCACCGGCGGAACAGTTACAGAAAAATTTATCTAATGAGCACCTCTAACCTACATACGGTATTCTCCAAGAGCAGAACACCATTTTCATCCCTGCTACTACCTGAGTGGGGCACACATCACACTAGACAGAGTTTTTAAAAGTAATGTGGTATACGATTAAGGTTTAAATTAACCCTTGAAAATTTAAGGACAAATATGTGTCAGTGTTGTGCAGTTTATTTGGCTCAATACCTTCTATGGACATATTTTTGTCCAATTTCCTGTTACATACAAAGAGCCTGCTTGGCTTTTGCTGTGAGATATATTTAAAGACCGTTTCCAGACAAGCACATCTTAAAAGTTCAGAACCCCTAGTAATTTTGGTGAAGTTGACTGTGATTTCATATTCTAGCTACAGATTTTTACAATAAAATTTTTGCTTACATTTAGCATGTTGCTCAGCTATACTGCATTTAGAGATTAAGAATTCATTATCGTCCCCACAGACCTACAGGGTTTGACAGATTAAAATATGATGCAAGAAAAAGCTATGCACCCTCCTAAATGCTTTTACATCAAGTAGTTCTGGTGTTAAAATAGAGGGCACTGGGTAAAGACCGAGTATGACCCTCTCTATCTTGCAACTGCAACCTGGAAAACGTAGGTATTGCACCAACAACAACAACCAGAATCTCTTACGAAAAAAGAAAAAAAAAAAAGACAAGAAAAAAAAATAAACCTGTTGAAATACACGCTGAATAAATTTTGACTCAAATATTTTCTCTCCAAAATAACTGTGAAAATTTGTAAATACTGCTTAAAAACATTGTAATTATTGTCAATTACATAAAATGCCTTTTTAATAATTAAAATATATTTCAGATGAAGATACTGTAATTAAAGCTTATAACTTTAGGCAACTATAGTTATGTATATAAAGTAGGTATATAGTCTATAGTCAAAAACTATAATTTGCGTTTAGGACTCTACTGTGTTAATTACACACATATATATGCCACTCCTGTATCTTCAAGCTCTTCTCACTCAAAACATGCATTTCTTCTATGACTATACACTATTTTATTAATTACTTTACTATTATTAAGTCCTCTATTATTAGATTACTTTTTAGACTGGGAAAGGAATATCATGGGGCCAGTATGAGCTGGCAAGGATCAGTCAGAAGCAAGAGGATCCCTGGGGAATGACAGCACGTCTGCACTCACCTCTCCTGTGCTGCCAGCTTTTCTGGAGGATTTCTCTCCTTGCTCACAGCAGGAATACACCTGAATGTCTCCATAATATCCAAGATACTATGCTATTAGCTGGGACACCTCGGTCCTCCGTTAGCTACCGGTTAATGAGAATTAGCTGGCAGTTGATGAAATTACACACTGTTTTAAGTCCTCTTGCAAGAACCTTACTCTTGATCCTTCTTGGTTTATAGTTCCATTAATCTATAGTAAATTAATTCCATAGTAAATCATTAGTTAGTCTTTGTGTTTAGGAAAGATGCAGAAGTCCTCAGGACAAGAAACTGGTGACAGGACATAGGAGGGTCTCCACAGGCTTTAAATCATGATTTCCAAAAGTACCACCCAAACAGCTATGTACAGAGACTCTTTAAGGTCAAATTTTGCTATTCAGTCTCCGCTCTAATGTTCTACTCAAATGAACCTCCATGAACCAATTTTTTTTTTAATTTATCCTGTAAATTAACTCTTTAAAACAACAAAGCTATTGTAATGCTTTATATCCCTCCGTGGGATTTTAACACACCACACGACTACTGCTAAGTACCTGCAATGCAGGAAAGTAAAATGGCTTATAGTACTTTCAAAAGTGGTAACTGAAATATTATAAATAGTTCATTAAATAGCTTTTAATCAGATTAAAACTGTTCAGCAAAGGAATGTCTTTTGTCTATAACTCACTGACTAATATGTATTGATTGTTCTTCTTCCTGAAATAATATCAGGTAAAATTTGCACTTAATTCTTGGACAAAACCCTCAAAGAGTGAGGTGAAGATAAATCACTTACAACCAGCTTTTATAAAACCATTCCCAGTGAGGCTTCTTTGTTTATTGAAGGGCTGTTAGAAAATATATTACTAACTTTAATTCGATAGACTGTACTTACCCAAAATAAATCTAAGCCATTTCTGCTCCACCACAATTCATCAACTTAACTTATTACATGGGAAGAATTTCTTAATTGCCTCCATAGTAATTTATTTTAAATGAAAGTGAAAAGAAATCACCAATTAATCATTCTTTTCAATTATTTCTTTCCCAGTTTGGTGGGACTGCTTATTTTCAAGATTTTGTTCCTACTAATACAACATAAGACTGGTGAAGGCCACTGAGCATCCAATTTAGTACCATGTTTTGGTTATCGATAGAGCTGCTGCCCCAACATGTTCAGTCTTCAGAATGGGTAAAAGAATCACATTGAACTGGCAAGGACTAAATTGTGAAGTCAAAATTTGAGTCATCTCTGATGACTAATAAGCATTCAAGTATTAAGCTTGTATTCAAACTACTTTATCTTTGTTCTTTACAATTACTAAAACTACTTCAACAATCTGTAGTTTGATGCTTCAGTGAACCAAATGCATATGTAGGGATATTTCACTTGGCAAGCAATGGAGACATTTTTAGATTTTTATCACCTTGTTATGCTCTCTTCCGAGTCCCCAGAGGTGGTAATTCAATAACTGCAGGATGAATCCAGAAAAAATACCAGTCAGAGGCTAAAACCTACTTGAGAGGTTTTAATCAATTTAAGGAAGGCTAACCAGGCAAGCCAGAAGGCTGTGCACCTTATCAATGACTTACCAAGTTTTCATGGTGCAGTAGTTCTAGTTAGGTGCTATACCCACACTTTAGGAAAGAGCTATGCTTGGATTTATAGCAAACGGACCAGATGCTGGTCTTCATATTTTGATTTGCAACAGAGGTTGGATTAAAAAAAAAAATCCCTTTCCAAGATGATTAGAAAAAAAGGTGATCAAAACACTGCAGATGGATGGGATATTCTTCTAATTAGCAAGGAAAACATAGCGCACTGCGTATTTTGCTTTCAAGTGAGATGGCACAAATCTTAAGCCTTAACTTTGCAGTCCTTCAAAAGGTCAAGAGAAAGAATCAGCCACTTGTCCCAACATTCAAATGAAACAATTAACATCTCCATTTTTGACTGCATATGACCTGATATCTCTTGAGGACAGGATAGCTGCACCAGCTGCTCACCAGGGACACAGGTCAGCACTGGCTGCTGCAGGACGTAATCGGGGCTCTTGAAGGGGCTATACCCTGTTTGGGCAGGCAGAAATCTCTCTCCTTCAATGCATTTGGCTCCATCAAGAAAGTATTTTTTAATGCCTGTAAAGGGATAAATTGAACCCACCCTAATGGGTTCACTTCCTTTCCTGCAATGCATTGGAGAAACAGCCAGGCCAGGCCTACCTGGAAATAATGGTTTTGTGGCCATTTCCCTGGCCATGCTTCCCTGCCCCTGTCCGGCTGGCTACCTCTGCTGCTCCCCACTGGCTGCAGGACTCAGAGGATACCTTTGACGATGCAGCATCACACTCAGAACAGAAGAATGAGAATTACTAAATGTCCTTTAATGAAGTTCAAACAAAGGAGCAAAATTAAGCCAAGTCTGTATAGACTCAAACCCAAGGATATCTGAATAAAGTTCTCCCACAGCTATGAGACCAGCCTTAAAGGAAAGTGCACTCCCAGCCTTCGCTTTGCTGATAAGCATTCTACTTCTGCTTCACAGCCCACCTACCTCACGGTAAAGAGGAGTTCACTGGTTATAGCTAGGGCACTGTGGCTGCAGGCTCCAACCTAATACACCTCTCTTTCTATAGAAAGAGAAACTCCTCTGGTAATTCACGCTCAGCACTGAAACCTGCCCAGCGCTATGTAAGGCGACTGCCTGTATAATTAGCGAGGGCAGAGTGCAATCCGGCAGGCCTGCTGCGGAAGATGAGCTCCCAAAAACTCTTGAAGCTGAGCTTAGGTAAGCACCTCCTGCCACAGTAGTTAGTTTCACATTTTAATTGCACACATTTCACCAAATTACAATAAATTGTTAAGGCAAATAACAGCTGTTTAATTGCTAGGGCCAGCCAGTTTGTGTTTTAAATATGGGCCGTGTTTCAGGTAATGCGTATTCTTCCCCATACTGGACCACAAAGGTACATAATAACAAACTCCTAAGCGCTCATTAGCGCTCATTTCCTTCTGCAGTCTACGGAGGAAAAATCCAATTCAGTAGCACTTTATACTCTCCTTGCATTAATTTTGGCTGGGAATAAATGATGGTGTAACTGAAAAAATCCCATCTTACCATCAAAATTAAGTACATCGGTTTAAGAAACACACTCCAAACACATATGCAATTCTCCTCAGCTCAAACTACACATCAGTCAATTTCACTATGCTTTCAGTCACCTCAAAATACTTAAGCATGACTAACTAATGAGACAAACTGTCCTGAGCACAGAAAATATTAAAATTGTTGTTGCATGTTCATGGTCAACCAAATGATGCAGCATGTTTGGTGCTGGCTCTAGCCTGGTAACAAGGTCACTACAACTTCTTTAAGCACCACAAAGAGGAATGCTGTTGAAGTTAAAAGGAAAGATCAGCATCTCAGCCTCAAAATAAAAAATGTATCTGCAATGTATCTGTACAGAGTAACCTGTCAATAAAAAGCAGTTCTCTACTCCACAGCAAATGGCAGCATGCCATGAACAACTAGCAGAACTAGTTGCTTCTCTTGGTCAAAGAATCCAGAGCATGTACTGATCACAGCCACACATTCACGTCTGACCATGAATACCACACCTGTATTCTCCAGAAATGACCGCACAAGGACAAAAACCATAGCTAAGATGCTACATTTCAACAGCAGCATTGCAACCCAGTGACACACTGGTAATGTAGCACGGACATCTAGCTGAAGCTGACGGGCTCAAACTATAAAAAGCTACGATGTAGCTTTCACACAGTCTTAGCTCAAACATCTTCTAAATATATAGTTATTTCTTCAGACAATATGTTCCCTTAAGAATTACTTCAACTTATTCAACAAAAGTTGTTTAAAAAAATATTACAGTAATGTCATTCATTTTAACTGAGTCTTAAATGTAGATGTTAAATTCAATGTTAAATCCTTTAGCTCTAATATTAAGTAAGGATTACTTTCAAATTCTACTACACTGTGTTTGTGTACTCTTTGGATACTCAGCTATGGCAACAAACACACTATGGATGCTGTTTACGTGGCTAGCCTGGTAATTAAAACGCATTAAAAAACATGAGAGAAAAATTAAAATGTCAAATGCTTTCTGTAAAAGCACCACGTACTTCAAGCCCTTTTTAAAGAATGACCTTTTCAAGGATCTCTAGGATGAAGGGCTTCAAATTGCATAAACTCTCAACTTCCCAAGGAAAAGCTGAAACAAACAGAAGTTTTCCTCTTTAGAAGGTAACATGTAACACCTGCCATGATTGGGATTTTCAGAAGAAACTGCCTCTCCAGTTCTTTGTGCTCAGCTACATATGAGAAGCTATGAGGTATAGAACAGGGAATGCTAAGTGCATCATTAAGAAACGGCTTTATAAAAATATGACGTTTCTACTTCCTGGGAAAATTAGAAGAGCAGTGCGGTATCCTCATGAACCAAAACAAGCCAGACCTTAAGACCCAAAGACTTGACAGTATCCTTTTGAAAACTAGGATTAAGTTCTGTTAACAGAGAAAGGGTGAAATAAGCTGTCATTATGTTTTAAATTACCCCCAATACAATAAATATTTGAGTAATTAATGGAACTTTGTTTCTTTGTGCAACAGTTCCTGACATCATCTAATTTTTCAAAACAATGTAATTTAATCGTCTGGGAAACTCTACTTGCACTGCCATTTATGGTCTCATACAGAAGGCTGACAGTACTGGTTTGTAAGAAGAAAACTAGAAGCTGGAATAGGATTTCTCCCTTCCCCCTTACAGGCTTTAGACACAAGTTCAAGGTCCATAACTAAGACAAATATACAACACACAGCAGTGCTCATCAGGGCATTACTTTTGCACCAGTATAATTTCACACTCACTTTAACAGAACCCCTTGTTTACACCATCTAAAATCATCACTAGGACCACAGAATAATAGTGGAACTATACTTTTGTTTACAGTCTTAAATAAAACACTAGCTGAATAGAACAATGAATGTTTACTTGCAATTATGTTAAAACAACCTTTGAAGTCCAAAAATCATGATAAACAACTATACGTGCCCAGCACTGATTTACTTGACTGACAATTCACATGTGCATAATTTATTTTTCTATGACCCCCTAACTTCCAAATATGCTCAAATTCTGATTCATAAAATGATTACACTAATTTCAGAGAAAGGAAGCCTTCCCGGAAAGAAGACCCTTTACCTTTCTCCATAATAAAAGCATTTTTGCCTTTTCCTTGGCTCCTTATTCTTAATCAGCAAAATAACTATATATGATGCATTCCTACTGCACTTTTTTCTTTCTAAATAACAAATCAGTTCTTATAACTGAACAGTAAATAGGCCAGAATAAGGAAGGGATTCCAGTGGAAAAACAATCATTGGATCAAGGAAAAATAAGCCAAGGGTCCTTGTCTGTCATCCAGTTAATCTCCTCGCCCTTCAGCAAGTGAACTTTTTCCAATATATCGTTTATAAATATCCAGCAGGTATCTTCTGAACTAGCAGCTCCATGCTTCAAGTGTATTCTAACTTAAAATATTTGTAAATTCCATATTGATTAATATTTACTGTCTCATCTGAACATGTTAATATATACAAATGCACATACGCATTCTAACCGAAGCCTGTAGACGGTTTCATAATCAAGAAAAAAATGACAGCATACAAACAGATATTAGAATACATGGTAAAGGTTAAAATGAACAGAAGTAAAATGGATCAAAGGTGCAAAAGCTCAAGCATTGCTCTTCTCATTAGACACTGCATACATAGGCAAACTGGAATGAGACAGAGATGGAAATTCCCCAGATGTGTTTACACCACTGCTCGGGATCAGAGAATTAAAATACACAGCACCGATATACTGGCTGTAGATTCCGACTGAAGAAGATGACAGCCATGCCAGGTTAAGTGCTTCCTGTGGTAACAAAAAGGGAACCAAGGGCCCAGTCCTATTCCTCACTTTTTCCCTAAATCTATTGATATGCATGCTAATCCTCCCATTCACAACAGGCAGCTGGGTCCTACCCTCCTAGCTCACAAGAGCTGCAAGATTCAGAAAAGCTCAGCACCTTCAGCAGCCCGTATGGAAACGGTGACAGCCTGGCGGTGAATTTCGCCCAAGCAGCAGTAGGGAAGACAGGACAGTCACTCCTCTTGCATAAAAGCCTGCTGTTAGAACAAAGCCTGAATCAATTAAAAAAACACATTAACCTTCCACCAAAACTTTACACAATAAAAATAGTATGACTCCTTGCAAGGATTTCACTTTATGCCAGACCTTAACAGCATGTGGCACATAAACAACAAAATCTGAGCAAGATCGAAGTCGGCCACCGACGCAAAACAGACTCCCTGGTTGTGTGCACAGGTTAGTCATGGACACAGACCTCACGCTTGAGGTGCAAATTTGACATTGGCTTTACATTGCTGACCTTCACGCAAAGAGCACTGGAAATCTATGGATATAAAGCACTATAGGGACAAGGTATAATTTCAATAGTATTATAATCATAACAGTAACAACTGTTTCACATAAATGTGATCGGAAAAATCAGCCCTGTTAAGTTCCACAGTAAAACAGAAGTGGAAGGTATAGTATATGGAACGGACAGAATCTAAGGTTGGGATGATTCAACAGTATTTTTGAGGTATTGCACCCAATATTGCCTGCATTTCTTCCTGAAAAGCTGACTACTACCCAACTTTCTGGAGATAATTAAATATTAAAATGAAAAAAAAGCCAACAGAAAAATAAGATTCAAGTGACATGGATCTAAGAAGTTTTCTCAGCTGAGGATACTTCATGTCAAGCTATTATACACACAGGCAAGTGGGACTGGCAATGAGGACAGAGAAAATAAGAAATGGCACAGTCACCACCTTAAAAGCCAATTCTCAGCTCCCTAAAACTATCTGGATTTCTGTCTCATTCAACTGGTGTTTCTCCTCTTGTGACAGCAAAACAGCTAACCACATCTTTCTGCATTTTCAAATTTTGGTTCACGATTTATTAGCTCTACTGCCAGCCTTCTTCATTCCTAATTCACTCCCGACTGACAAATCTGAAGAAAAATTCTTTTAAAAAGAGCTAGAGACTTCCTGGTATTTAGGACATTCAGCTGAGATACAGAAGGGTCAGGTTTGAGAAGGAGGTCCTACAGTTATTTCATTATTTGCAAAGGAAGATAGCTCTACCAGGAGAGACTACACTGTCAACACAGATATTTATCACAACATAGCTAAAACAACTCCTTGCACAGCTTGGTTGTTCCTGCAAACCCAGCTATTACCTTGCATAATTTTCTCTGCTTCTCTCGAACTTCAAAGTCTACCTTGCATTGCAGCTCAAAAAAGAAAACTTCTAAACATTATCTGGAGCAATGCTGCTCATTTGCCCTCAGATTGGCTTAAACGGGACCAGATTTCAACCCAAGATTGCAATTTTCCCTTGCCTTGCTTACATTGAGTAACTATATTAGCAACCACCACCACTGCAAGGTCTTAAAACAACCAAATCCTTCAACTTATCCTGAAGTAATTTTTCCCAACAAGTCTTTCTAAGAAAAGGCACTCAGCTCCATCTGCTGCCAGATTTAGATTATTTCTCTGAGGCTGAGGACTGCACAAAGGGATTTATTTTCCATTTGTTAAACATTTTGCATGCATGCAAAAGGCAAAAGTCCAAACTGCTGCTATGTAGATACCTATTAAGGCATCCCTCCTCCCCACAGGTCTATTAACACATTTCGTTACTGCCCTTAGCAGCAGCCACCATCCTTGGAAAACCTGTCTTCAACTCAGAAGTAATTTATTGTGTTTTGCCCTTGTTTGCTACGATAATTATAAACATAAAGGCCAAAGGCCACTGAAACTAGGCTCAATTAACTATTGAGCAGGACTCAATTAACTATTTCAAACAGCTATGCAAAAATCACTGGGAGGGAAAAAAAAAAAAGCCAGTCTACTAAATATTAACATGCTCTCTCAATCTGACTCTCTAATATTATGAAAATCCACCCCCTAATTACAATAAGTTACGATTAATTTTAGAAATGGGTGTTTTGCACCTTATGAGAAAAAAAAGGGCATATCTTCATTTAAAGAAAACATTTTACAATGAATTTGGAGGTTCCAAAATACATATTCATTATTGCTTCTTCCTTCAGTATGCGTTGTTTGGGTTCATGAAATATTTCTCATGAATAGCCAGAACAGTATAGAGATATACAAAATGCTATTAAAATATGTTTTAAAATAAGCATTTACAATTATAGAATTCTAAATCAGGCTTTGTGAAAAAAAAATATTGCAACATAAACAAAGCATACACTTGCATAAAAAGATTTTAATCACTAGGGTGACCTATGTAATTAATATATCTCACCTGTGTCAATGAAGCAATAAGAATTGGTATCAATAAAACCTTTTAAAAAAAACAAACAACAAAAAACCACCACAAACTTTATACCTTATTCCTTTTCATAGACCTGATTCTGATATTATTTTTTACAAGCGTATTTTCTTTTGTCTTAATGAAGCAAAGCTAGATTTACACTGGAGTAATTCAAAACAGAGGAGGGACTGGTGCCTATAGACAGAGCTCTCTATGTACTTCGGTGGAGTTTTGTTCATCTAGGCACAAGTACAAAATGCTTTAATAGCATGGTAGTTTAGTGGAAAAATAACGCATTCTGAAACACTTTGGCTGTCAATCACCCACCTTTTGCTGTTTGTTACACTTCTATTCCGGCTGAACCAGTCATCAGAGCAGACACTGACTTTTCTAATACCCTCCTCTTGAACAAGATAAATTGACACATCTACTTCACACACAGAGAAGGCAAATCCAAGAGAAACACACTTTTTCCTCTTGATAAGCTGTACAGAATTTTTAATGCAAATCAACTCGGGTTATATCTGTTTTCATAAAATAGGATGGGATTTTTTTTTCCTTTGTTTGTTTGGGGGGGTTGTTTATTTACTTATTTTAATGAAAATAAAAATTTGAACTGCATGGTTTGCATGCATGTTTCCAAAAGTCCTTTGCTGCCCTCATGTGTTTCACAGGAACAGTAACTTTTGAAGTCTCTATACAAAAAACAACTTCTCCAAGCAAGACAACAGCTTCTCCTGTTACAAAGATGACACAGTACACGGAAATAGTAACTGAAAAATAACTGAAATCTTATCTCGTCTAGTAAAGCTGACTGGCTTAGAATTCAATGATTATATATTAAAAATAAGAAAATACATTCAGTTTGAGATAATCATAATTTCCAAGCAATAGATTTCAAAGCCAGCAGGCTAATTTATTGAAAGTTGATAATGTTAGCCTGGTGGAACATCTGAAACGCTTTATTTCAAAACTTATTTTTCATTAAAGCTAATTTCAGCATCTTTCTGTTGCTTATGCTGACTGGTAAAGTAACTTCTTTCATGTTCCGTTACACTATATCGTGCAGAATAAAAATCATGCAACTGTTGCATTAAGGCTTCTCATTAGTTACTCGCAGGTTCAGTATATCCAAAGCTACAGTTCCCATGTCAAGTTTTCCTTGGACATTCCCACCAGCCGCTGCCCTGCACTCCCCCTGCCCTGACACAGATGCTGTTAGCAAGTACCCAAAGTCTCAGGTTTATGGATTTTTGCACTCGGAATTTGGCTGCTAAGGTTCAAACTGTCCTGGTTTTCACTATTCATTTCGCATATTACTGTCTTCCTCCTATCCAGTCCCTATGCTGATCTTATTATGTCAATACCAGTTTGTAATAATTTGTAATAACATCTCTTATGCCAATCTGCATTTACAATGATAAAATATATCAGAATAACCAATAAAATGTGCTCTGCTAACAAGCTCTTTCATACTCTGGCTGTAAGCCATAAATAGTCCTCCTGTACCAAAACTGGTGACAGTTCAGCTGATCCAACAGCCATTCCACAGGTGGGGGAAGGTAAAGGCAGAGCTGGATCATGATCCCCACAGGTTTGTTCAATCATGGACAGGAGCTATTTGGTGGAATCAGATCATAAACTTTTCTATTTATACTGCCAGGCTGTTCCTGAACTGCCACGACTGTTTTATCATTAAAACTGTCACCATGCGAGTGCCTTTAAATTGCCTCAACTTCTCAGTAATGACAGTATGTTAACTTCTCTCTTCACTACAGAAATATGTAGAACTCCAGGCTATAAAGCAGAATAATGCTTCCCCCCCCCATCATTAAGAAAAGATATCTGCATGATAAGCATTCTGCAAATAAACACAAGTGCTCCTTTATTAGTGAGGTGGACAGGAGCAAACTGTATAGTTTTTGTTCTCTCTTCCCCTAACAGATAAAAACTCTGGTATTGTAGTCTCACTCTATAAAAGATTTTTGCCATTGCTGTTTAGGTGCTTGTTAAAAAAAAATAACAAACTAGCAAATGCAGCATAAGTACTGCCAACATCAAAATACTTTTGTCATTCTAGTCACAGAAAATAGCAAACGGCCTTTTCACGTGAAGGGAGGAGTGGGTTAAATGCTTACATAGTGCAGAGACTCTGTCATGCTGCTAATTGAAGTTACTTAACTCCTTCTCCAGTCACCAGTGGGGAGATACCAGACATTGGTCAAGCACTCAAATTGCTGAAGCTACCCTCAGAGAGGAATTACCATCCCCGAGAGGAATGCTACGGAAAAGCTGGTTCTCAGAAGTCAGGCATTCGAACCGGGGCTGAGAGGGCAGAGAGAGGCGCAGCCCACCAGCCACAGCCCCCCGGCTGGCTGCCCTGACCCACTCTCTGCAGGCTTTAGTTTAATCCTTTGCCTGTTACTTGCCAAGTCTGTACATACCTACTCATCTAGAAATTAAGAATGCGTGAGTCTGTTGCATTTCATACAGTATAATTTGTCTTTCAAACTTGTATTATTGGATAAAATGGTGCATGCCAAGAAAACACGCACTGGCACAATTCTGCAACACGCCCTTTACAAAGCACGCGCTCCGACACAAGTTTGCTGTCACACAGCCATGGCAGCAAAGCTTCACACCCTGCGACTTGAACATTTCAGCACGAGGAAAGCCTCGTGTTTCGCAAAACGCTCCGCTGCTCCACAGGACAGGGCTCCTGCGCTTCACCTTGTGGCAACAAGATGGCGGGTGGGGGGGGTGGGGAGCAACTGAAACGAAGTGGGTGTAAATATACAAACACTCTACTTACCAACACCATGTAAGAACGGTGCTTGTTACAAACACCTGGTGATGGAAATTAACAAAAAGGACTTTGTTGACTTACATTGGCCTAACGCAGTTTTAAATGCCAGACACCAGCCTGCTTGCTGGAGTAGCAGCCTAAGACTAATCTTTAAGAAAACCAACAAGGCACCGTAAGCACATGCAGGTTTCTCTCAAATTACCTTCTTCTAGCATAACCCAATGGCACGGGACACCAGCAGCTGCAGACGCCGGCTGTGAGGCACGGGGCAGCTCTTCTCTCCCCACCAACGCCTCCATTTGCCAACACCTATGAACAGCATTTCTGCTGCCCCAAAGAAGCAACTACACCTTCTCTTCCTACTGGCAGCCCAGTCTGCGGGTACCGACAAACCTTCCTCTCAGTGAACGCCTGGCATTAACTTTGAAACCTCGTAAGTTAACTGAATGCTCGGGCACCTCTTCTCCCCTCGTCCGCAGCCCTGGGCGCCTCGCCGCGCATCTGCCGCCCGGGAACGCGGGCTTTCACCGGGCGCTGCCGGGCACCCCGAAACACCCCGAAAACTCCTCCAGGACACGCAGACGCCGCTGCAGCCCCCAGGCCGGCCGCCGGTGGAGGCGGTAGCACACCCGGCCCCTGAGAGGCGGCGCGGGCGCGCTGCTGCCGGGCGGCCACCATCTCACACCCCGCCCCGCCCGGCGGGCCGGCCCCAAGGCGTGCCGGCCCAGCCCCACCGTGCGGCAGAAGCGGGGCGCCACCTCCGGGCGGAGGCTGGGCAGAAAGGCGGCTTCAGCCCCCTGTCCCCCACGGAAACGTCCCGTCCCGCCCGCTCCGCGGGCTGGGAGTGCGCCTCCCCGGGCCCCACCCCGCGATGACATGGCGGCCAGGGGAGGGGCGGTGGCGGGCGACCCGGTAGGGAGCGGGCCCCGGTGCCCGGCGCGGCATGGCATGGCGCCACCCGCCGCTCGCCCCGGCCGGCCGATGGGGCTGCTGGCGCTGGGGCTTCTCTGCTGCCTGCTGCGGGCGGGCAGCGCCGCCCGCCCCGCGCCTGCGGGCACCCGGCGTGGGGAGGAGAGGGGTGGCGGCGGTGCGCCGGGCCGCCCGCCGTGGGACGGAGCCGGCCAGGAGAAAGAAGCGGCGGCGGCGGCGCTCCGGGTAGGTGTCCCGGCCGGAATTACACTCGCGATGCGCGCCGCACAGCCGCGGCAGGAGCGGGGCTGGCCCGGTGCCGCCCTGCCGCCGCTAACCGGGTGACCGCAGGCGTGGGAGGCGGAGGAAGGTGGCGCGGCGGGGCTCTGCAGCCCGGAGCGGCCAAACCCGCTCCGGCATCCTTTGGTGTTTCGTTTCCGCGGCCCAGCCTGCTCGGCTTCCCCTGGGGTTGCTGGTGGGCTCGGGGTGTCGCCGCTTCTCTCCCCTTTCCCCGTTTCTGACGCCAGGTGTCGGGCTCCCCCCGACGAGCCGCGGCGGCGGGAGGCGGGCTGGGCCCGGCCCTTGCCCCTCGCGGCCCCGGACGAAGCCCTTCCCGTCGGAGCGCTTTCCCGGGGAAATGGGGCGGCCGGGAAGGTCGGGAAGAGCGCCCCCAGCCCTCTGTGCTGTCCCCCTTTCCGCATCGTGCCCGGCGGGGCGGCTAGCGCGGCCACCGTACTGTTCTTGTGCTTAAAAGGACATAAAATAAGATAGGGTTAACTCTTATCTGAAGATGCTTTATGTATCTCTGAACCACAAGGTTTGTTGTGCTGTCAAGGAAGGGCATCAGATGAGTTTGACACAATTTGTTCTCAGCTTGCCTGTTTTGTCTGTCTTGTATCAAATTTTACCCTCTGTGCACTTAACGGATGCTTTTTTGGGTATCTTTCTTTTCGTGGAAATTAGTCTAGTGGTTTTCATACTGGTTTGATAGGAATCCACAATGGATCTGGGGTGAACAGCTGTCTTGTTCACTGTTCGTGTTTACTGTTGCTAACCTTTTCTGTTTCTGCTCTTAGGGTTTTGTCAGTACTGCTAACTTAAAAATGTCCATGATATTTTTATTTTTTTTCTTCTAGGAAAGCGCTAAAAGAATTAGATTACTGAATTCATCATCAAAAGATAATACGACTGCTTTCTATGGAATAAATCAGTTTTCTCACCTATTTCCTGAAGAGTTCAAAGGTACGTTTTTCTGGCTGCTGCTAATACCTCTTCTGTTACTTTTCTTATCGTTTCCCAGAACCTTGTATCTTTCACACTTACAGATTCTTCCAGTGCTGACAGTCAGCTAGTTTACAGTGTCTGGTACCAAACTGTAAGTACTTCTGGAGGATACAACAGTCCTCTTCATGCTTCCCTAGTCTTGGCCAGAGCCTGAATTTGACACAGTGTACAGGCTCTTGCCGCCTTCTTGCCTCTTTTCTCACTGGGCCTTGAAGACTTCTTCAGATGCCACAGTTGTAGAATGAGAAAATACACAAAGTTCTTGAGTACTCTTAAGTTACTATTCCGTGCCCCAAAACAAAATTGACTCCAATCCAAACAATGCTCAGAGGTCCAAGACTGTCCAAGGCTGTTGCTGTGACTTTCAGGAGCAATATGACATGCTAAGAAAATTTGTCTGATACCTAACCTAACCTTCCCTTCTTGCCACTGAAGTCTGCTGTTATATTTTCTGTTCATCAGGGGATTTCATACTTTTTTAAATTTTAAATAATTAAGCATGTTTCTTTAGAGAAAAACTAGCAATTTGGGTGTGTTTCAGAATCTCTGCATTATTCTCCTGTTTTTTTCCCCCCTATTGTCTTACTAAAATAATATTTTTCTAGTAAGCATAATGCTGTGAAAATTTTCAAACAAAACTTTTGTGGAATGGTTATTGATCAGCTTTAGTAAATCTTTATGCTTTGTACCCACATTCCCTACATGGAATACTTCTATTCTTGCTAGGACTGTAGGAACATTTCATTCTTCATTTACTCTGGAGGGTAATGATTATTTTAAAATACGTTAATTTTCTATGGATTTGAGAATTAGATGTTATCTCATGATTGTAACTGCAAATCAAAGTTACTTCTATAGCTTCTTGTAAAACAGTTGTTTGTGGTTGGTTTTTTTTAGTTAGTAGATTTATAGATGTTTGTATTCTGTGTTTAGCTATTTACTTAAGAAGCATACCTCACAAACTTCCCAGATACATAAAAGTGCCAAAGGGAAAGGAAAAACCTTTGCCAAAGAAGTTTGACTGGAGGGACAAGAAAGTCATTGCAGAAGTGAGAAATCAGCAAACAGTAAGTCCTGGTGTTTTCCTTTCCTGGTTCTCAGGCATTGCTCGGAGACAGTTCCAGCAGGTACGTCGTGCAGCACAGTGACGGTTTTGGAAGGGACCAGCACTGCCTCAAGGCTCTTTGGAACGCTGGCACGAGTATGGCTGGTTGAACGTATACAAAGTCACGTAGCATTTTATGCAAAGCGGGATTAGACTTAAAGGCATGAGATGCAAAAGTTGTGCACTTAGAAATTGTGCAATTACGAACTGTGTATAATACATTCCTTGATCTAGTTAACTAAATCTGCAAATGTTTTGCACCATTTTGCATGTATTTTGTATTTTTCTGAAGAGACTGAGGTAAGTTCAGTACCTGACCCCATTCCCCTGTTTCACCTGGATGGGTATAGATCATTTGCTGTTGTTTTCTCTCATGATTGAATCCCCTTGGCTGGTCAACGCTCATATCTTTACCATCAGACCACTCAGGGGATTCATTCATGATAGGAAGATAACGAGACCCCACATGATTACAGTTTATCCCAAAGTGGTTATGGTCACTGGTAAGAAACAAATAAGCTGTTAAAACCACAATTTCTTTCCTTTCTGTGCTTCACACAGTGTAACCTGGACCTTGCCTAGGAATAAATTCTGCTTCCTATTTTAAATGTGACAGTTTAAAGAATGTAGAATTGCAGTATAGATTTTGTTACTGTCTAAGAATTTTTCTATTATGTTTATTTTCAGTTTACTCTTTCTTAAACTGGAATCTAATATATTTCTATAAAATTCTTCAGACTGTAGAAAGTTGTGGACTGTCTCCTTAAGTGCATCCTTTTCAAAGATTTCCTAACTAATGTGGTTAAAAAATAATTTTATCCTGAGCCCCAGTCCTTCTTTCAGAAAATAGATATCTCAAAATAAAAAGCATCCTCAGACCTATCTTAAGGGCAAAAATTAATCAGGAAGGAATCCTTAAAATAAGACACCCATAATGCATTTCTAGCTTTCAGAGAGCATTACAAGGGGAAAAAAACGGTTCCATATTTTAAATGGCTCATTAAATTTCTTTTATTATTGCCTTAAAAATGAAGTTCAAGGATGATGCAGTAAGTGAAGAGCATTAGAAGACCTTTTTGACTCTCTCTTTTCATATCAGGCTTTACAAACAAAGCTGACTTTTTCTCTCTCCCCTATTTCCCTTCTCTTTGTACAAGTGTGGAGGCTGCTGGGCTTTCAGTGTTGTGGGTGGTATAGAGTCTGCCTATGCAATCAAAGGAAATAACCTGGAAGAACTCAGCGTACAGCAGGTTATTGACTGTTCATACAACAACTACGGCTGCAGCGGGGGATCCACTGTTAGTGCTTTGAGCTGGCTGAACCAGGTTTGAAACTTCTCATAAATTTTGAACACTTCATTAGCTTTCATGTTAACTTTTTTTTTTTACTGGGAAAAAGTTACGGGGAAGGTGGAGTGTAAAGCTGATCTGATTAATTTTTTTAACGTATGTGCGTATATGTATGCATATGTGTATGCATATTTATTTAGTCTGGAATGAAGAGAAAGTTTGTTCAGGCAGAATTGAAACTTGGTTGGAATTTTATAGTCTATATATGTTCTTGTGAATGTAACAAATCAACCCACAGGGGCCAAGAATAATGTTCCTTGAAAGCTACAGTACTTCCACTGAATTTAATTGGAACTGCAAACATACAGTACCAGTGTAGAAGGAGCCATTTTTCTACATGTCATTTTCTGGATTTGAGTGTCCAGTTTAGGCACCAGCATCTGGGGAAAAGGAGGGATGTTGAGATTTTTCTGCTTTCAATGTCGGTGGTTTCTGTTGCAAACACTGTAAAATCATAGAGGGCTGTGAAGAACCTCAGAATAAATACCTTTGTTTCACTAGCAAGCCAAAGCAATCAAAATGCAGATGTAGTTTCTACTTTAGCTGTAGCTAACACATTTCATTCATGAAAAATGCAGACTGTGTGTTGTTAATATATGTAAGCAGAAACATTTTAGTATCTTTGAAATAAAAAGTACCTCTAGAATGACAGTTTGAGTTACAAGAATATAAAAAGAATTCCGTAGTTGTCTTAAGTTTTCAAAAAAAGCTGATTATCCTTTTTAAGAAACTCTGTAGCCCATGAAGGTTCACGTAACCCTGGCTAATAACAGTCTAGATAACTTGTTTAAGTTTACATTTCAAGAAAGCCGCAGGATATTCAGCTGGATTCCTCTGAAGCAAAATTCCCTCTTGCTTAGCAACAGAGGGACTACAAATGAACTAGACTGGAGAAGATGCTGTCATAAATGTACTGTACTGCAGAAGAGAAGCAAAGGAGTAAAGGTTGATGCAATGGCTTTGTAGCTGGACTTGGAACTGCAGCAGCCATTATAATACATTATATACTGGCATGAGGATTTGATGCTAATAGCAGAACTGGGCTTAATTTCAATATTTTATATAACTATTCTTGGGATATTTCTGGTTCTTGAACTGTCCCAAGGGCAGGGTAATTTTGTGCGTGGATGTCATTTGAAGAGAATGAATAGTCGTTCATTAAATGAATACATAGTCTGTGTGTCTTGAACTTGATGAGATTGTTCATGAGGCTAGTTTAAACCAGAGATAGCTTTTAAATTTTGTTCATTATTTAAAGACTTCTAAATCCCTTCTGAAGCTTTCTCCACAGGCAAGGAAACTAGAGATAGTAAATACCTTACTTCCCGACACGACGTTCTTATGTCTAATCTCACAAAGAATACAATGAATTTTGAGTGAGTTCTGTGGTCATTATCAATGTGTTTTGATCTGCATAGTCTTGCAGTCAAATGCATTAAATTCTCATTCGCTTATCTTCTTGCAGACAAAAGTAAAACTTGTGAGAGATTCAGAATACACTTTTAAAGCTCAGACAGGACTGTGCCATTATTTTGGTCACTCAGATTTTGGAGTTTCAATAACAGGATTTGCTGCGTATGACTTCAGGTACCTCCTATTGATTCTTTTTATTTGCTGTACTTTTTCTTCTATGTTCGCTGTGGAGTAAGCTAGAGCCAATAGTGCATTGACCAACCAAAGGTTATGAGGTTGATTGCATCAGTTCTCTCGCTGTGTACTGGATAAGAATTAATACATAATGCTTTTTAGGGTTATGGCTTGCTGCAGTGAATCTACTCAACCCTGCCATCACTAAGTATGTTCAAATTAGAAGGCTTAAGTCAATGTTTTGCAACTAGGTCTTTTCAGTTGGCTGTGTTTAAATTGGAACATTGGGTCAGTTACAACTTTAAATATATGCTAAGTTACATTTCTTAAGCGTCAGAAACTGTAGATCCTATCAGTATTAACTGTAATTTGTTGAAAAATTTAGGACGTATTTTGTTATTTCAGTATGCATCCATTACATACCCACCTGCATCCTCCTCCTGTCCATGACATAACAAACACTGTTGTCAACTGAATTTTGTAAAGACAACTGGTTGGTTTTAAGGTTTCTGTACCAAGAAAGTTAGTTTCTAATTTTTATCAGTACAATACAGCTACATACTGAACTTCAAGATAAGAAATATAATTTTGACTAGAATTGAAGTACTGACAGATATAAGTAACTAAAATCAATTACAGTTTTGCCAGTCTGTATTTGCCCAATTTACTTATTGTGCTTATCATGCAGTGATAAAGATCACCTGTTCCAGTATATTACATAAGTAAAACTGTATGAGGATGCTAATGTCTGATAGTGGTAATGTCCTGTGCTTTGATATGTTTGAGATACATATTTTAGTGTATTATATGATATAAGAGGTACTTCTGCATGTTTGAAAAACTAGTGGGAAATAACTGTATAGACTAATGGTTTGTCCAAAGCTGGTTTTTAATTGAGAAGAGTGATGTATAAAAGGTACATAGTGCTCACAATTGCCTGCTGACCTGACCCAGAAACCTGCTTCTTTTTAAGAGCATCGTATCTTTGGATCTACACCTTTTCCACAGTACGTGTGCCCTATATTTGTATTACTGTGTTGTTGTATATGAAATACATATTCATTGATGTATGTTATGTGGTGTACAGAACTCATAGGAAACAGTGGAATTATTTGATTTCTAAATTGTACTTAACAAGTAGATTAGCACCTCTCCAATTGCTTTAGTGTGCTAACTTGTCACTTGACATTATCTCTCACTTCTCTCACAGTGGCCAGGAAGAAGAAATGATGAGGATGCTCGTTAACTGGGGCCCTTTGGCAGTAACCGTAGATGCGGTTAGCTGGCAGGATTATCTTGGTGGGATCATACAATATCACTGCTCCAGTGGAAGAGCAAATCATGCTGTTCTTATCACTGGTTTTGACAGAACAGGTGCGTTTCCATCAACTGAGCTTCGACCCAGTAGGTTTTATGGTTTTTTTTCTTAGTGACAACTTGCCTCCTGTGGGACAGGTGGTTAAAATCCAGAACTGTTGAGATCTGTTTGGTTTGGTGTCACATCAGTTCCAGAACCGCAGGAGAAAAACCTCTTCTTGTCTGTGCTCCTTCAGTTCTGTAGGGCTCCGTGTCCTTGTAAAGTCACGAACATGGCATATGAACACGTATGTGTCTTTCCGCTAGCAGAGGATACATGCAGTCCATTCAACACTGGACTGTAACCTCTGTCCTCTGTTTGAACAGCAGTAGGTTTCACTGTACTATCTCATGAAACCGTCAGAAACTATGAGATACTAGGATGGTAATTAACTCTGTAGATTGTTAGAAGTTTTTTATGCTTCCCATATCTCACACTGTCTCTTGCTGACAAAAATGTCTCTTGCAGGTAGTATCCCTTACTGGATTGTACAGAACTCTTGGGGGCCTACATGGGGAATAGACGGCTATGTTCGTGTTAAGATAGGTGGCAATGTCTGCGGTAAGTCTCACAAAAAATAATTGAAGTAGTAAAGGGCTACTGCTGGGATATGTTTCTCTGTGTAAGTGAAGCAATATCATGGGATCCTCAGAGAGGAAATACAAATCATTGCTACGTTTTAAAATAGATTAGATGAGTCCAGGTGGAAAAGTAAATAAAGCGCTTGCTAGTTCAACCAAGCCATATAGTTGACTGATTGAAAAACACCATGCAATGGTAAAGCTGTAACAAATAAAGTGCTATTGTACCTTACCACATAGAGGTAATGGCATTGTGAAGCATACAGTCATGTATCACAGACTTGTAGAATGGTTAGAGTTCAAAGGGACCTTAAAGATCATCTAGTTCCAACCCCCTCCCATGGGCAGGGACACCTCCTACTAGAGCAGGTGGCTCAAAGCCCCATCCAGCCTGGTCTTGAACACTTCCAGGGATGGGGCAGCCACAGCTTCTCTGGGCAACCTGTTCCAGTGTCTCCAGTAAAGAGTACACTTCACACTCCAAGTTAAGAATTTCTTACTAATATGTAATCTAAATCTACCCTCTTTCAGTTTAAAACCATTACCCCTCATCCTATCACTACACACCCTGATAACAAGTCTCTCCCCATCTTTCCTGTAGGCCCCTTTTAGGCTGCTATAAGGCCTCCCCAGAGCGGCATTTTCTCCAGGCTGAACAACCCCAAGTCTCTCAGCCTGTCTTCATAGCAGAGGTGCTCCAGCCCTCTGATCACCTCTGTGGCCCTCCCCTGGACTTGCTCCAACAGGTCCATGTCTGTATGTTGGGGGCCCCAGAGCTGGAAGCAGCTTTGTATTGTCTATCCATTGCTAATTAATACGATTAAAAGGGAAGAGGATATCAAGGTTTAGATTGCTTTTCAGCACCCAGGTTGGACTAACGTTGAATCCTCAGAAAGGATCTAAAGTTTTAAACGTGAAAGCAGAGGAGGGAGGAGTGTAGAGCACAGCTATAAACAGTGTCAGGCAAGGAAGAAATAAAAGGGTTGCAGCTGATTCCCTGCCCCTCTAACCCTGCAGTCATTCATGTCTGTACTGTCATGGCATGGAGGCGGGAGGGCATTATAGGAATGTGAATTCTGGGAACTTACTTCTGGCAAGTCTTCGTTTCCAGTATTTATTAATTTTTTTGTTTGCTTCATTTGTAGGTATAGCAGATACAGTTTCATCAGTATTTGTTTGACATTTACTGGCCCAAGACCACGACTACCATTTGGATAATAGTTTGGCACACACTTGATCTGAAGATACACTTCAAAAACATATTTCTAAAATAAGAAATTACTGTAAGGGCAATTCCTGCTTTTAGGCAGTACAGGAATGGGTTGGCTGGAGTTTTTAAAAATGTTTTTATTTGGGACATGTTATTGCATATCAAATCTCTCGTGGAGACTTCTATCAGTTCCACACCTCCTCTCTTCTCTACTTCACAACTAACAGTGAAGCCCATTGCAAAGCAAAAATTAAAAACCTTATTCATTATACAAAAAAATTAAGAGGGTAGGGGTTATTAATACATATTTGCCACCTTTAGAAAGTCAACAATTATAGAATACTCTGAATGGAGTGGATGTTAAATTTCCCTACGTTAATTGAATCCATAGGTGGGACTTGCTGGGAATCAAAATGTGGTTCCAGCCCTGCTGACCTGTGAAACTGCACTTGCCGGCAAATGTAGCTAGAATTCACAACCAAACGTGTAATCCTAAAATGCTCTGAATCTTTCATCTGGAATGCTTTACTTGTAGCCTTTTTGAAGCACTACCATGAAAAGTATTGAAACCAATTTTTGCACTCAATTACTGTACCATGTTAATAGATCTGTTAATAGTATTGTTATCTTTTTATGACAAAAGCAATCATAATTGCCTATTGTAAGTATTTTCATTTTAGTCCTCCTACTTCTAAGCGTTTATATTTAAAATGAAAGTAAGACCAGGTGCTATGTTCCACTGCTTCAGGTTCTGCTACTTTCTGAATTTACTGGCTGAAAACTTCAGATTAACAAAAGGGGAAGTCTTCTGTAGTCATAGTCTTCTGTAGTCTGGCCTTCTCTTAGCAGTTTACAAACAACAAATAGCACACCTCCATAACTGGAAAACAATCGCCAAAGCTCATAATTGGCATTGATAAGAGTAAAATTGTCATAGTAGAATCAAGCACAGGTGTTCCACGAGTGTTTTTGAGGTGGTACTACCAGGCATAAGTACCTAAAGTGCTAAAATAGAGAGAAGCGCACCAGAAATTAAGGCCTACACTGTATTTCCAAGGGAAGTGTTTAAAAATACAGAAGTCCATCTAATGAGAAGACTGCACGGCTTTATCAATATTTTATGGCCAAATTTGCCTCATTTTTATTAGATATCAATTTTATTCTTATTTCAATTATATTTTGAATAAAAAACACTTTAAATACCTGTTGTACTGTTGTTTGAACTTCATGCTTGCTTTAGAAGAAGATTTAACTAAAGGTGAGATTTAACACTGCTTTATTTGAAGGGCAAAGTATTTATATCTGCTATTCTTAACGGTATTTCTATGGAAGGGATTTACATTCATATGTAACACATGGATAGCAAAATGATAATATATGTTAAAGTTCAAGCTGCTTGGGTTTCTATAGACTTTCTAAATCTAGCTTTTGAAACTCTTAATCCAGAATTCCTTTTGAAATTCCACTAAAGCTCATAAATTAATATTCTTCTGAAGGTGATGAGACTAATTACATCCTCAGTAAATTAATAGCAGCCATTAGGCAAAGAAACAAATACAAAAATATGTACAAATAAGACACGATCATGATAATTCTGTATAATTTGCTCCTTCTCTCTAGGTGTAGGTTTTAAGCAGCCAGCTAAGAGTTAAATTGAGTTGGAGTATCATTTTAGTCTTAATATAGGGTAACTTAATAGAGATTATTTTTCCTGCGAACAATGAAGTTTCTTCCATAAGCTGATCATACTACGCACATAGCTGTCGTACATAAATACATATTTACACACCCCCAGTGCGTGAGAATAGCTGTTACGTTTGAGGGACAGCACCACTTGAGGTGAAAGTTCTTTACAGCAACCAGTCTAGCAAGGCCGGCTAGTCAGAGTCATCGCTGCTGAAATAGGAGCTGTCACAGTATTCTGCTGTGTAAAGGAATTTATGAATGGTCGGGTTCATCTTTGGTATCCAGTGTCGTGGCACTAGAAACGTTGAAAGATTGAACAAATCCACAAACACCTTGTATCTGTCACTGAAAAAGACAATTGGAACAATTAATAATTGTGATATTTCAGCATAGAAGACCATTGTTTCAAAATCCTCAGCAATCATTGCATCTCTTTTATTTATTTAATAAGCTTTCTGCACTAGCCCTCTCCCTGAATATTCCAGAGTAAAAATCCACTCCTAACTGTTTCTAAGGCATAACAGATGAGCCTTAAAACAAATACGGTTGCTATAGTCACATCTTTCTTCTGAAAATGCAGAGTATGTAGGCTATAATCTCCAGACCTCCACTCTTGTGGTAGGTATGAAGTGGAATTTATCTAGGAAGAACATTAACCTGGAATTCAGGAGGAGTGAGAAGGCTTGCTGAAGAAGACAGTGAACCTTTAATCATTGAACTCAACCTAAACATCTGCTTTCTGTTCCACCCTCCCTGACGATGGTTGTGATGGGAACCGTTGCCCACAGCCACACATGGCAGTCACCAGCTACGTGTGGTTTCTCTTTGAAAACAAACCTCAAAGAACACCTTCTTAGAAGAAGATGTTTTAAATAGCCCTGTGCTTGTTGACATAATGTTGTTCAGGACTGTCAGGACGTAGTTGCAGCTAAAAGGCTTGAATCGGCTAACTAGCTGAATCCTCAAATTTCGTCTAAAGTTCTACCCATTCAGAGACTCCTGGGCTCAGGCCCCAACTATCCCTGTTAAGTTGCTTTTTTGCTCCATCCAACAGAAGGAAGCGTGTTTCTGATTGTTGCCTGCAGAGCTTGAGAGTATTAATTACTATCAGATTTAAGAATATATTCAATCCTGTACTGAAGTAGCCTGAGTTGTACAATTGAAGGTCATGCTGAGGAATAAGGAAACTCTCATCAGTGGTACAGCAGACGGGACTCGCTTCCAGACCGTGTGTCACCTCATTAGCTTGGGCTTACGTGCACACAAACAAAACAGTGCATGATTAATATTATTTCTATTACGGTAATGCCTAGATCCCTTGATGGAGAATTGTAAATGGCACTTTGCATGAGTGATCGAAAGGAGTTCTTTTTTGCCTCAACAGTCTTGAAATGTATATATGTCAGCCTGATAAGTAAATGTACAACGGCCAGGAGGAAATGCTGGAGTCCCAAAAGGGAAAGAGCAGCCTTCTGGCCTCCAATGAGCCATCCGAAGTCTGTCTCCTGGCAGCAGAGTATCTACAAACTGCATTCTTGCACGTAATAGGGTTAACGCATCATTCTTACCTCACCGTCGAGCGCAAATACTGGTAGCCTGATGAGCCTCCGGTGCCAGCCTTGCTGCCAATCATTCTGTGCACCATGCAGACATGGTTATCTAAGTCGTACAAAAAAAGGACGTGGCATGTGTTCAGTGGTAGGGTGTAACCAAAGGGTCACATCAAGGTGCATCGCTCGTGTATTAAAGATCATACAGAGATCTTTACAGAGGTACCCAACTACTAGGTCTTCAGCAATGTAGGAGTTAACTATGCCACGATTCAGTTGACTAATATAAAATTATTGTTAATACAGAATGAATACACTAATTATTACACATTATTATGCTCTGTTAATACAGAATGAGTACAGTCACTTATGGATAGGGACGGAGCAAAAGGAATGTGAAGAGTCATCATAACAACATTTTGGCAGACATTAGAAATATATATACCCGTCCCTTAAATAAAATTGTTCACCTAACTTAAAGCATGTCATAGAAGTGATAGCTGTACCTATGTATCTAACAATCATGGAAGAAGCTGTTCATCTTTCCTCCTGGGCAAAGTACAAACAAAAAAAAGGTCCTTCCTGAAGTATGAACTCAATTCTAAAACTCGGGGTATAACTTGTCTCAAAGAGAGTGAAACAGAACAGTTCGCTTGCATCTAAGAGAGGGAGTATCACTGTCAAAAAGTGAAACTTACATCTCCATTTGGTCATGAGCACATCGAGATCCATAAGGGAGGTAAGAAGCTGAAAGGGAACCTGAAAACGAGGCTCCTCCCTTGGAAAATGAAAGAGAAGACAGTGAGACCTCTTAACGATATACTATACTTTTTCCAAGTATCGCTTTACCAGTGCATAACAGTGATTTGATGTGTATTTTTCCTAAATTGGTATTGAAAGGTTGGTAGATATTCTAACAATGTCTTCTGCCATCTAAGTCTCAATCTGTGCCTTTTCCCTCATACTTGGAAAAAATATAAGTCTTTCTAGGACACTTTGTAGAATGGTTTGAACAAGGCATTTGCTAGTTTCAATCTGAGGAGCAGCATCTGGTCAGGCACAAACCAGCTGCCCAGAGAAGCTGTGTAACCTCCATCCTTGAAGATACTCAAAATTCAACTGGACACAGCCCTGAGCAGCCTGATCTGACCTTCAAGTTGGATCTAACTAATCTGGGTTTTGGTGGAGGGTTGGACTAGATTACTTTCCAAGGCCCGTTCCAACCTAAATAAACTGGTGCTGCCGTCCTTAACCTCCACCTCTCCTCCTGCCAGTAAGCACTAAAGATATGTCTTCCAACATTACCTGTAGAAGTAGATCATTAAGGCACCTTTCAGTGCTTTGTAAGACAATCGTCTTTCTCCTGCAAAATACAAGTGTCCTTAGTCACCAATTCTCCTGCAAATTTAATGCTATTATGTGATTACATGTATCATATAAAAGACACAAAGTGCCTATTGACATATATTAGTACCATCTACCTTTACTAAGCAGATGTTCGTGGCGTTTTTCATCAAATAATGAAAGTAATACATCTTTCTGCTTTTGGAATTCAGATAATAAGTCATCTTTTTCTTCCGATTCTGGTTTGGCCTTTAATATTTAAAACAAAAACATGTTTTAGAATTCAATAGGGAAAATTAAGCATTTAAATGACCTATGATGTAACTTCTATTTTCATCATAAGTACTCTGTAAGTTTACATCTTTAATGTAAGAATTGTATTTTCAAACAAGGCAGGTGAGTCACTGTCCTTTAAAAAATACAATTACCACAAAATGTGCAATTAAATTACTGTCAACGTAATTCAGATGAATGAGTGTTCAAATGAACTGGCAGCTTATCACTTTTTGTGATAAGATAAGCTCACAAGAATGAGCTTTCTTGTGCTCATTTGCCTGTGTAATTCAAATAATCACATGGCAGCAAGTTGCCACACACTGTTAAATAGAAATGGTCTGTTTTTAGTGACACTCCATACTCACAGCTCATAGGCCCAGACTTTGTGGAGTTTTACTCTGAATTGTAGATGCAAGTACTAACTAAAGGTGAAGTTGTAGTTTCAGTAAAATCAATTTCAGCCCCGCCATTGATACCATCCCTTTACTTTACAATCAAAACAATCCACGTATCACATTCTTTAAACTGTCTTAGATGTCAAATTATAAACTTATTCAGATTTCCTGGAAAAGTCAGCATTTTTTTCTGCATCTTGCAGACAGAGGCTGCTGAAGATTAAGTGAAGTCAGTGAGAAAATGAGTAGGCCAAAATTCAAATTGTCAGGATGTCATTTTGCCAGCTGTCTTTGCTTATAGCTAGATCAAGAGCACATTATATACCTGCACCAGGGCAAATTCCTCTTCTAGACCTTTTAAAACGTTCACTTCAAATTGTCCCCAGAAATCAAATCCTTCTGCGTCAAGTCCCGGAGTTCTTTCCAGCCATGCCTTTAATAATAACAATAATGTGTTCAAACATTAACAGTGCAAGCGCGTTGCCCTAGAATTACAAGTTATAGCAAGATAAATTACACTGCTACGGTTGTTCTGGTTTAATATCCCATAGAGGTGCTTATAGCTGGAGTAAGCATGTCCATGTAGATGATTTATACCTGCATAATGGTGCTGTGCAAACACACCCACAGGTCCCAGGTTAAATGACCGGTGTTAGAAGACAGAAGCCGTCTCATTCTAAGAGTATCTTTAAAACTAACTCCCTTATAGATACAGGAAAACACTCTTATTCCACATCTGTAGGGTAATTGTAGAGATAAATCTCAGAAGGAAGATAGGGAACCATCTATACAACCTGTTTTTATCATGTCAGACAGGCTGATCACTGGTCAAGCACTCTGCCATTAACTTATGCCACAATATGTGATGATACAAGACACAAATTTTCTTGGCACTTTGCCAAACTTTCTCTTTGGTGCATTTTTAATAATGGGGATGAAGTTAGGAGGTGAAAAAAATTAGGAATCTTTATGGTCAAACTCCATTTAGAGATCATTTAATTTAGCTCCTCCTCATCTGAAATTTCTTCTATATTCTGTATCAGGTGTCATTAGACAAATAGATAGGGCTAATAAGAGTGGATACTTTTATTGAGGTTTATGCTGCATTATTCTTTAGAAAGTCATGTTAATTCTGTGTGTGAAAATGACAAACGGAGTTAGAAATTACGGTGAGTCATTCATAACTTTGAGAAAAAGACATTAAATCAAGGTAAGTGATAATGAAATATTTGTGAAACAACTTTTCTCCTTTTCTTTTGGCTTGTCATTTTTCCCTTTTCTTTTTTAACCTCTCTAGTGGCTATCATTAACAGTGGAAATATTTTTCAAGTTTTCTTGTAAAAAGGGTTTATGGTCATGAAAAACAATGCAAATGAAACAGTACATTTATATTCTTAGCTCATACTTCCACAATGCAATTTACTAGTTTAACAGTCAGACTCGTCAGACAAGAGGAAATGCTGTGAAGAATCAGTTGGTTTACTAATGACTAAGTCTCTTTCACACAAAATTTGGTAAGAATCCAAAACACGATTGGCTGGGAAATTGCCAGCATGCTTTCCTCTCTCAAGGAAGAAGAATTTGTCACTGACACCAATGAAGGACATTCTTGAGAGATGGCAGAAAATGAAGCAGGGTCTAAGACAGACTTTGTTACCTCCACAAGTTGCAGTAGTGTTGGTTCTTGCTCTGATTTAAGCAGCAGTTCATAATCCTGTCCCTTGAAGTTATCACGATAATGCCTTCTGTTATAGGGGACTCTCAGACTTTGGGGAACACCAATTTTGTTCTCCAGCAAGCGAAACTGCAGGCTTTGGAAACCTGAGGCTGGGCTTAGGTAGTATCTTTAGGAACAGAAGAAAAGGTACAAAAATACAGGATATTATTTCACAATTATAGGGTCCTCTGGTTCTCAACAAGATAAAAAATACATATTTCACAATTGAAGAATATCAAATAAATATCTGAGCATTTTTATATGATTTCCATTAAGAAAAAACAAACAGGCTATTTTAATACAACTGTAATGTATGTATAACATATTTTAATTTTCTAGCTATAAATTGTTTGTGCCTACACAGATGCATACACACACTTAGGTTCGTACTGGGTTTTTAAATGGTGGCTTTGTGTGTGCGATGTACAAGAGGAAACGTTAGTGTCCTTTCCAGACATAATAAGCAGCTTCACTGCAACGAGCTATTACAAATTTTTCCACATCATTAAAGTGAAAATGAATGTGTTTTAAATCGGCTTGTTATACAGAATAATTGCTGTGTATACAATAGAATAATGTTCAGAAAAACATTCAGTGAGTTCCGTTTGAGGGATTCATTAATGGGATTCTTTCAGTGTTAAATCGCGTGACCATGCTGAAAAAAATTATTAATAAATGTAATATGAAATCCCACATTGCTAGATAATTGTAATGCACTGTGAATTGCAAATATAAGATTTGGCAGAAAGAGATCATTGATTTGATCCTAATTTGCTTATCAAATGGCAGTATGTTGTTGAAAAGCAGAAGCAAGAATGCATCAAAACAGAGGATTAGCCTATGTTTTTCCTCTGCTGTAGTGTAATGCTAAATGATACAGATGTTTCAAACTTCCAAGAGAAGCAAAATTTTAGTTTCATGTGCGTTTTAGTCAGGAGACATTAAAAGACAGAACGAAAATGGTCCTAAACCAATGCACAAGTGGATGGGATGCTGGACGGCACTGAGGTCACTAGTCAGACATGTCAGGGACCCAAGCAGAACAAGACCAGGAAGGCAGATGGTGGATGAAGCCATCACACGTGGTTGTGTAGTGGAAGGTTATAGCTGAAGCAAGGGAAGAGACAGAAATGCCATGGGAGAAGTGAGGCAAGCCAAAGGATCCCAAAGAAAGACTGGGCAGAAGAGCTACCAACCACTGGCCCATCAATATGTTGGGCAGCTACAGAAGGGAGCAGAAGTTACTGCGGAGAAAGAAGAGCCAGCAATGTGTCCTTCAGCCACTCCAGCACTGCAGATGCTCTGAAAACATGATGCAAGGAAACACTATGCAAGTGAACACATCTGAAATAGCTATTTGGTAATCTACGGAGAGTGCATTTCTCTCACCCAAGCACTTCTATGATTTGCCATAAATACAGCTGCAGCTGCACAGTGCTAAGTTTCAAGTAAATTGTTAATGGAACCACGAGCTGTTTCTATTTTCACTTTTTACTCTGAAACCCACAAACATCAACAATTAATTTGTACTTCTTTGCAGAGCATGCTGGACTCGCACTCAAGCTCAACTTCCTAATTGACCCTTGTGCTCTAATGTGACAGTTGCCTCTATAAGGTGTGCTCTCATCTTGCCGAGTGATGCATGTACTACAAGCTGCCAGGGCACGTGCAAAAAATCAGTTCTAAGGATGGGAATCACCAGCTTGTGGATTACTATGGAGGAATATGAATATTTACCTGAAATCAAAGAAGTCCAATGCAGTCATAGTTTCCAAAACTGAGAACTGTTCCACAAGTAATTTCAGAATCATTGAAATTCTGTTCATTCGAGTAATAACCTTCAGCATATTCCTCTCATCTCTCACCTGTAGAAAAAATAAAGATCATAACCACACAGAATGGTCTTCTCTTTGTATTCTATCCATTTACTTCATGGCTTTTCACTGTTCTTCATCACTATAGTTCCCAATTCCTTTCCACGTGAAATCCATAGCAGCAGAACCTCATGTTGAATAGAGGACCCTGTTTTTAACTGAAAACTGGAACTATAATTTTCAAAGATTGAAATTTGTTTCTCTCTCTCTGATGATACATTACAACTAGGCCAAACATACAGGATTTTTTTCTTTTCTACATTTTTGACTGAAATAGAAATCACCACAAGGAATTGAATTCTAGACCAAAATCATTTATACCATGATCATTTCCAATTATTACAATGCTATTTTAAATGATATATGATATAATACGATAACTATATTATGCTTTCTATTCTAATCACTTCTAGAATCGTTTCTACTGTTGTAAAGAACAAGTCATAAGGCAGGTGAGGAAAACAAAGAACACTGCATCTGGTGGGAAATCAAAAATATTAAATGGAAAGCACAGAAGCTCTCTTCTGGCTAAGCTGAACACTTTTACCTGCAGAGGAGTCTGCTGAAATACCTAATAGCTGCAATAGTATCAAATTTCTCTCTTAGACCAGGGCACACAGCCATGAAATATCAAACTACAAAAATGAAAGATTATAACCATTTCCTTAATCATCGTGTTGTCTATTTAACCTTAACACTGACATTTCAAATTCTGATTATAAGCAAAGTTTCATTTTTTACAAAATTAAATAATGAAAAAATATTCTACTTAAGAACTGATTTTGATCGGTTATAATTTGATATACTGTTCAACGAAAAAGCCAACAAAATTATGAATGTGGAGGACAACCAGGAACAAAAATTGGACATTTTAATGAAAAAGGATGCTTCTTTCAGTGTGGTCTAATTTCAAATTTTCTTCATAAGCAAATACTCATGACGTTATTCAAGGTATTACTCATATTACACTCAGTCAGGCTTTTCTTGTAGTACCAAGTCAGGAGTTTTCTTTTGTTATCTGTTGTTATGAGGTGTGTTCAGCTCTGGGCAAATATTTAGAGATGTTCAAAATATTCCTGTTATGTTTGTAATTTTCAGAAATTATCACAATTGTACATTGTAATTTTGATGACTGCTTTTCTGTTGGATTTAATAATACATAACTACCAAAGAGAGTTTTCCTTTCGCACAGCACGTATTGGACGGAGGGATATACTATGTAGACTTCAAAAAATTGAACAAAGGCAGAAGTGACTTTTCAACATAAAAATACCTGCTAACCCTCTGATTTTTAATTTTGCCTCTGAGCATGCTTTTTCTGCAGCAGAATATTCCCACATTAAGTTTCTGCCATTATCCAGTACTAGTAAGAGAGTATGATGACATTTTGGCCAATGAAATTGGACTTGGAGCGTGATCTATGCAAAAAGCAAACTTCAGGAGGAAGTAAGATTTTGCAGGTCAAACATCTGTACTATCAGGATGTAAGAGCCAGCCAGCCAGATTTCATTGGGGTTTTTTTGATACTGTTTTCAAAACAGAGCACACGTTGCTTTAGTAAACCCAAACATACCAGGCTGGAAGCCAGGAGGCAAGAGAAAGGGAGGGCTGTGTTTTCCCAAAATTAATATTTGCTCTCAACTTACATGGCCATTTTGAAAGATCGCCCGCACAGAGTCCAGTTCCCACAGAATCTGCTTAAACCAAAGTTCATAAGCTACAACAAGAAAAGCATTGTTAGCATTAACTTCAATATTACCTCATTTTTTCTTCATAGCATTGAAGAAGTAAAACTCTTACATTTTGACTTGAAGTGAGTAGCCTACATTTGCACTGCTGGCGTACAAAAAGATGCTGATGCACAAATGAATCACCAGTTACAGTCTGCTGCCCTTTAGCTATAGTGTTACATGAAATAGTCTAGTGTCAAGAATGTTAACAGATTTTTTTTACAGCATGCCTTACACATCAGACATTTGATGTGCAGAATGTTCACTATAAAAGGAGGGAAAGAGAAAACCTAGATCTGACACTCCAATAAAAGCCAACCCCAGAGCTGCTTGCAACCTTTATGTCATCTACATGTTTACTGTCAATAACAGGAAAATATCATCAGGCCAATGCCTACAAAACATGCGGATATTAACAGTTAGGAAGCGCCTGATCACTATGCTGGCTTCTAGACAGCTTTTGGATGGTTAAAACTGGATTGAAGTTTCAGAGAAGGCACAAGCCAACACACAAAATTTGCCTACAATAAACTGCGTAGCAGCTTGTCAATTGGATGGGGAATGAATTTCACTACCTTAATTTCTTTAGAAACAAAACCATCCAAATCTTGGTTTACCAAATCCAAAGTTTATACTTATGGCTTCGTAAGCATAGAGTTGATTGCAGCCTTACAAATGATGTAGGGATATATACAAATATAAATGCAGATTTAAAAAAACGGAATAAAAAACCCAGAGCAAATATGGTGATTGTGTGTAAAATGAAAACAAGTTTCCATGTTTCAGCATTGAATCAACTCCCTGTGGCAAAAATGCCCGTCCGCCACCCCTGAACTTCTCCCAACCACTTACCTTGATGCGTCACAATGAAAAGATGCTCATCGTGGATTTTGTTTCCTTTCTTCTCGCTCTGAAGTTCTTGAGCATTCAATATTTTGTTTAGCTTAAAAATAAAGAAAGGACTGTTCTGTAAAGGTCTCAATTCTGCTATTAGTAATGGTAGTCCTACTGTGTAGAGCTAATATTTCAGGATAATATTTAAAAAAAAAAATATATATATATATCTATATAGGCCTCATCTTCTAGGTTGTATGTGAAGTTAGACTAAATGGTCTCAGGTGCCTTTTTTACTTTTTAACTTAAAAAAAATCTTGCTTGAAATGAAAAGTTTAGGCACCTGAAGTAATAAAGTTTGGAAGACCATTTTAAGAGTATTTTTAATTCTAAAAAAGAGAGAAAAAACATCCAGCACTTATAGATCTTACATCTATACTGTCATGTTCTGCCAAAATTGAGTAAAATTCTGTGTAAACATGCAATAACATCTGCACAAGAGCTCTGATTTGAGGCTGTACTGGTTATTTCAGTTCTGGCATTACTAATTTTTTTAGTGACTCATTTACAACCTAATTGTTGTTTTGAAAGAAGTCTTTGCAAGATTCCATGTAGTATGGCAACAAATCAGTCTTCTGTTCACAAGAACAGAGTAATTCCACTCACTTAAGTTCATGTTGTCACAAAAAAAAAAAAAGTCTAGATTCTTTTATTACTTATGACATTTCATTTTTACTTATTTCTTAACTACTTCTAGTCATTGCAGTTTTTTGTTTGGAGATTTTGCGTGTGTGTGTGTGTGTGTGTGTGTCCCCTCCCCCCGCAGTCAACATCCCACCCCCTAGATTTCTGCAATATATTTTTCCTGCCAAATATTCTGGGCTTTCATGCAATAATTCGGGGAAGTTGCACACGGCTTGCTGACATGGAGAAATTGCCAAGTGATGACCATCAGACCAAAGAAAGCCTTTTATGGTGTACCACTTTCCAATTTAGGTTTAGCAATATAAATAGTTCCCTACCAAAACCCCCAAAATATCCAGCTTCCATGCAGTTTGAGAAGCCATCCCGCAGTCCACCTGTGCCACCCCAGCTGAGACAGGCAGCTGTGCCCATGAGCGAGCACACGTGGAGAGCTCGCGTAAACGAAGGGGTCTTGGAGTCCTGTCTTAGAGACTGGCTGACTGCTGGGAGAAGCATCAGTCACAGGTCCTGCCTCAAGTCTTAAGAGAGACTGGGGCAGTAAACATGAAATCCTCAAACTTACTTGTAGGTAGTCTCCATAGACAAGTCCACCTTTGCTGGCTTTATTTATCCCTTCTTGTGATTTGTCATCTTTTTCATCTTCGAAAGATAGCTTGTTAAATCTAAGAAGAAAATTAAGTAAATGTATAAACAATTTAATTAAAGACCTATGAATATACCTGCCTTTTCCCTAACAGGTGCATCTACAATTCAAACAATGCTTTGTTTTGAGAAAATGAACCACTAGAGCAGGAGTTTGAGAAAAACAGTACACTTGAAATACATCCTGTCACAGTAACAGCTGGTAGCGTTACATCTAGTTCATCAAATAACAAGTGCTCAGACAAGTCCTTGTACGATCTCACTTCTTTTAGCAATAGTGGTTAACTCTAACCAGAATTTAGGTACCTGGCTCTTAGTCCAGTGGTTCAATATTTAGACATCACCAAAAGCTTGGTGAGGTCAGTTCTCTCTGGAGGCACATCTGTTTCAAGTTTAACTTTCCCTCTTCAGAGCCCCACATCAGGCGACATCTGGAATCTTAGAGAGCCTAGGACATGCTGCTTGGTAAGAGGTGTGCTCCCACTGGTTTGTGGTGGGGAGCCCCAGAGCGGCTCCAGCCCTGGCTGCAATTGTGGAGGCAGTCCTCAGGTGCTCTCACAGGACCTGGCTTCTCCTTTGAGGTCTCTCCTTCTTTTAATCTCCCTCTCTTTCCCCCTACCACAGTAGACAGCCAATTCCTAATTTACCACCATACGTCTTACAGAAAAATCGTATCTTCTCTATTAATTCCTCCCCGAGCTTTCATATTTTACACACTAACATTATATCGTTTGACCTAATGTTACAAAGCAAAACACAGAGACGAGGGACTCACAGGTAGTTGTTCCCCGCAAAGGGGCACCCGCTCATGATTCCAGGATCCGAACTCGCTGAGCTGCGCACCAGGGAATGTACTCCGTTAGCGTTCCCAAATCCACTGCGGTTGCCTTATATGTAACCTTATCTCACCCCCTAGGCCAACCCCCAAATTCTCCTCCTTAGTCCTCAGCCCATCCCCGCTCTTCAGTAATTACAGAAACTCTCGCGGCACAAAGGTCAGTAAGTTCATGTGCTGTTGGCTCTCCAGGTTTGGCTTTTTTTTTTCCCCTAATCAGTCAAAACAGGAATGGCTGGCATACTTGCTTTTTCCCATGGCACACACTTTCTGTGCTTTTTACTGCAAGGTTTCCACCAATTGTTTCTTTGGGGACCAAGGCTGAGGTAAGGGGTAAACCAATGAGAGGTCTGTGTCTGAGAAAAAGGCAATATTTAATAGATTCAGCAGGTTTTAAAATAGGTCTTTACCTCGCAGCCCGTTGTATCAAGATACTTGTTTAAAAAGCAAAACATATGGAAAAGAAAAGAGGAGGGGAAGGCAAGAAGAACATATTCTGTGGCAGACTGAATAATGCTTGTAAGAGATCTCAAGTAATACATATACTTTCAAAAAATGCACACAGACTAAGTAAAATAATTAAAAATAATTACATATATCTCATGCTATTTTTCCAGTGGTTTAATTCATGAAAATTTCTTAATTTTATTTCCTTACACAAAAGTCTCACTCTCATTTGTTGACAAATGTTACCCAATTCCGCTTAATCATCAGCTTAACATGTAACTAGTGTGCGCTTCTTTCCTGGTTGCCAGCCTTTTCTGAAAAAAAAGTTAATACTCAGTTTTACTGCAAACAAAGCTACAGGGCCCCCGTGACCCCAGATCATTTGCCTTCTGCAAGACTTACACTGCCTACTGGTGTCTGCGTGGCGGTTTCAGCTGTTCTAGTCACATAAGAGTAGTTGGCCCACAAAAAAAAGTCATACTCAGTACATGGGTGATGGGATCTATACCCTGCTAAGCCAGATGCCATATGTCAGGATATACAAATATTAGCTTAAAAGTAAGCTGAGACACAACAAAAGTAGGACTCCATTGAGGCAAGCCATCAGCAAGGTCAAGATGTTCTTTCATGACATAAAACCTGACAGAATAAAATAATCCTCTCACCACACACATCCATACATCTGCTTAGGATGCAAGCAATTAGAGATGGAGGTGAAGACTGTGGACTGGCACATACAGGGCAAAATCTGTGCTTCTCACCCCCCCATTCGCACTCCAACAGTTTGATTACAACTGTAGTAATATAATCTCTCACATCCACAGATCTGAAAGGCATGGACAATTTGTCATTTCTAGACATCTTCACCTGAAACATCGAGACTGAGCCTCCACAGTGAAAGCCAACTTTCTGTTGCCTTTTCTCACGACACAAGCAAAGAAGAGTGCGAACCTAGTAAAAATAAGGACAGTTGAAAAATACTGAACTCCCAACTTCACCAAAGAAGTTACTGTCTGTTTTCTTGTGCAGTTTTAGTTTTCTTCTGTGGGACACAGAACAATAAACTTCCAGAGTAATGGTCTCTGACTTGCAGCCTTTGTATTGCCTGCCCGGTAGGCAAAGGACTTTGAAGTCTCAGAGCCCTTTTAAACTGTGCTTAACAAAACGTTAACTTCCTGTTTGAGAAGTAATACTTCCCTTAATTGGTTCAGCATTACCAAACTCTCTCAAAAGCTAGCTGAAGATACTATCTGAACAAGCACTATACAAACCCCCTTCTGAATCAGCAACGGAAAAGTTTCAGTCATTCAAGTAAGTCAGCCAAACGACGAGGATTCAGAAAGTTATTTCCGTGGTTTCCACCGCGTTCAGACTCTCTGTTTAGGGACCTGACTGGTCCCAAAGCACCTCCATCCTAAAAGAACACCAACCAAGTAACACTTGTGCAACTTGACGATCCAAATGAAACACATCCACTACTCGTTGCTCTTGTTTGATGACTATGTTCACTTTCTCCTGTTAAACTCTCTTGCACCGGTGCGATCAGAAAGCTTGGCTAACCCCAGGACCTTCCCGCTGCTGAGGGGATATTCCCAAGTGTCTCCGTGTCCTTTATCACCAATATCTGCCTTTCCATCAGTTCCCCTTGTATTTCAATAGCAACCAAGAACCTCATGATGTACCTGAGAGGATTCAAAAATATGATTCTCCAAAACATCAGAAAATTGCAAAGACATTGGAAAAAAGAAACAGGAGCAGTTTGTTTTAAACCCACACTTGGGTCACAAATACATTTCTCTAACCATGTTTGTATGTTTGTACAACATTATGATTTGATTTAAAATAAGAAACAAAAGTATCTTTTGCAGTCAGTGCTGTCAATACATGAAACACTGTTACCAAAATATTCACTCAGATCCTAGAAGAGCCCCAACAATTTAACAATTCCTTCCAGCAGCAGAGGTAATTAAAAATGAGTAAAATGTTACTTGCAAACACAAGGCAGAATGAAGATGGTAAGTTTTGTATTTTTGAGAAGCAAAAACCAAACGTGTTTAAGAAAAAAAACCCCTACCTAGTAAATTTGTTTAAAAATGTTTTTAGCACCTAAAAAAATATAGTTTTTATATACTTTGTAGAGTGACTACTACAGACTATATTCTTTGCATTACATGCAAATCCATGTTTATCAGGGAAATTATACGAATTCTCTGATTTTCTGGCACACAGACCAGAAATAATTTGCTCTCTGTTCTGTCTCCCACAGGTAACCCCGACTGAAATAAGTGTTCAATCTAAAATGCACAGAAGTCCAATCAGTCTGATCTGATGCTGCAGTAATTTAACAGTTTGACTTTGGAAACTGGAAGTGTTGGAAGTGGCTTCCTGTTAACTTCTTCAGCAAAACCCTTACCTCTCCCCTGCCCTCCCACAAAAACAAGCAAACAGAATGAGCCCCCTGTATTCATGTTTTATTGAGAAAAGCAAAACCAAGTATGGGACAAAGTTAGCAACTCCCACCTCCATTGTGTACCTAGCCAGGGCAAGCTCTGTAGATTGACCATTTCCTGAAAAGCTGGCTAATATTATAGATTATATTATGGATAATATTATCCTTACAACCATTCTTTTACGGAAATTTAATCTCACCTGGCTGAGTTCTGCTCTCTAGACATTGCAACTACAACAGATCGCAAACTGTCCAAGAACAGTGGAAAAAGAGGTCTTAAAGAGGACTTGAAGCCCTCTGAAATAAGCCAATATACAGTACAGAACCATCATCCATTCATCTCATCTTACTGTCTGCCTTCATGTGACCTCAGTAAGGCTTCACAAGTGTGTAATGAACTTGGTACTAAAAAAAGATAAATTAAAACCTGACTTGTAGTACCTGATTATGAAATTGTCTGTTGGCAGTGTAGATGATAACACAGATTAAAAGAGCCCACGGGTTTAGCTCAAAGAGCCTTCAACTCTGGTTTGGATCCTTAGCAATAAATGTGCTTCTGCCCTGCTGCTCAAAATTGAGGCTCACTGTAGGGGTGTGATTTTTCTTTGAGTGGTTCGAGTGGCTTTTATGCCCCAGCAGAGATTTTACAGTGACTTTGCCATCTCTTTATACTAGCATAATCATAAACAAGCCTTGATGGAAGAGCTCTTCCATGTGAATGTATCTGAAAGCAAAACATAATCTTTATTTTAATTGATGGTATTACTTTTTTCTCAAAATGCACCATCATTCCCCTTTTTCATGCTGAACACTCAGAACCACATAGGTTGTGTGTGCAGATGTAACCACACACACAGTTTGCTGTTCATTCCGTGGATGACTAACCAAGGCTATGGAAACTAAAAATGTATGTGTGCCCTTGAGCTTTTATTTACTTATTTTTAATGCAGGAAAATGAGACTTCTGCTCATCCCAGAAACATATCAGAGAACTCTAGCCCTCAGCAGAGTGATAATGTTCTGCTTTGTAACTGGGCTGAATACAGCACAGTTAATCACAGCAGAAAAAACACCCACAGCTTCCCAAAACTGCACTTTGTGGCCTTCAAACTATCTTAGCCTTCGTGACCAAGCATGGGAATTGTTGGGCACCCTTCTTTAATCCACGCTTGTCCCGTTATTTTGTTTACCTCTCCTTCCCCAGTTGTTGACATGGTGTGCTGGGCTAGCTTTGCCCATCTCGGCTGCATCAAGGTTGCAGAGCAGAGACAAACCGAACTTACTTGGACAGAAGGGAGCTGTAAAAGGCAAAAAGGGAGCACCCCTCTAGCCTGGCCAAGGGGAGGTTTGATATAAGGCAGAGGTGGCCTGTAGCATATTTTGTAGATACAGCTGGAGCCAAGAGTCTGCATGTTCTCTGTGTCTGAAACATTGGTCTGATGAGGACAGGTAAGTACACTATGTAGTGTCATCAATCCACCGAGAGCCTTCTCTCTGGCTAAATTAGAAGTGACCTGTTCACCCAAGCCAAATATCAAGTCATCCTACATGAAATCACTTATGGAGAAGAAAAAAAATGCAGACACAAATAGTTTGGACAGCCACCCATTCTTATGCTCAAACTCTCATTCTGATTACAAAATCATTAGAGATCAATTTGTTTTTCCGATGTTCATTAACTTGAACAAAGAGCTTGGAGACCTTCTGGCTACAAACAAGTGACGCTTGAAACTTCCCAACACTGTTGTCCCAGAACTACAGAGTAGGAGTTATCCAGCACAGATGGTTTCTGCCTACGTAACAGCAGATGTGGTGAGTTGGATAAAAGATCCAAGTAGGTCATGCCGTGCTGAAGAGTTTCTAGCAGAAAGTAGCAGATGTCTTGGGAAGAGCTATTTAGAACAAACCAAATAATCAAACATTAACAAAAAAAAAAAAACCAAACCCAAACCAAACAAACAAAACCCAAACAAACAAAAAAACCCCGAACACTAAAAAGCAAGTTCACGGTGTGGTAATTCCCCCAGTATTTCCATCTAACTTTCCAATGCTGACAGTCCAGGGCTTCCTAAGATACCTGTGCTCTTGCACTTAATAACCTTTTGGCTGTGAATCTACAGCCTGCAGCAATGACTTCCATAACCTAAGCGTATATCATGTGAAAGAGTATTGCCCTGTGCTAGTTTCAAACTTCCTGCCAAGTAAGCAAATAAGTTTAATTTCCATTCGATACTAAGTCATGGCCTATGAGGAATAACCGCACTATACCTTTATAGCCCCAGTCACCCTTTTCTGCACTCATGAAGATTTTGTTGTGACCTTTTTGAGATGAAGCATTCAAAGGCAAATATCTTTTTGATTTATAGATGTGAGCATAGTTATTTCCATAAAATGACAGTGATGAAGGATTTGTCTCTTGGACAAAACTGCAACTATAATAGTGAAATGCAACATGGCAGCTACCGGTGGGTTTTGGTTGACAAGGTGCAACTTAATTTGCACAACTGAATTTGCCCAGGTGAAGAACCCAGTAGCCTAAGCCAGAACCTCACTGTGCTGGCTTCTGGAAAAGCACTGAACAAAAAATCACTTCCCCAGCCCATTTAATGATAAAATGACAGGTAAATAAATATATATGAAAGGAAGGTAAAAGGAACAAGGTAAATTTGGCAGCAAAACATATTATCTGCTTAAATGAGTGTTTTGCTGTTTTCAAAACTGGATTTTCTGTAGGTAACATTTGAAATTAACAGTCGGCTTAAGAAAAATAAAATTTAGTGTCTCAAGGCTAAAACAAACAAGCTTAAACTTGATGCAATATTAATAATCCAATCAGACATTTGTATCTGGGGGAGGAACAGAGCTCAAGGTCTCACAAACTACAAACAAAGAGAAGAGATAATACTGCGAGGATTTTTTTTTTAAATATTCTATTTGTTCTACTTCTTAAACACAAAGAACTGTGTTGTCACTTCTCAGCATACCTTTAACTTCCATTTACGTTTCACGCGTCCCAGCATAATCCCTCCCCTGCTGTCTATCATTGGTAGCTCAGCAGAATTTCTTTCGCATCATACGATACCTGACCCTGTTAATGCTTGTACCAAACCTCCTGCCCCAAACTATGCTTAAAAAGGAACTCTTCTTAGATTACCACCAGTTCCTCCTGCACCTGTATTTTCTAAATATACAGCACGCATGCTGATTGTGCTTTCACTGGTTGTCTGGGAGCTGTACTCTGATGGTGAAGCAGCCCGCTCCCTGAATTGTCTCAGAGGAACAATTTATCATGTTCTGATTGATAACTATTTCCCAACTAAGCAGAAAGTGTTCCTTCACTGTTACTACCAAAACTTCCTCCTTTCATCAGTGAAATCAGACAAAACTATAAACTCAGGAAAAACAACAAACCTTGAATAAATGCCACAGAGTTGTCCCAAAGCCAACCTATCCTCTATTATTGCCTTGCAGCCACACATTGCAAGGTGCAATTCTTTAGTATAGGGAGGCTGTCAGTTTTTCCCCTCCTAAATACCTGAAGCCTCATTACCAGTCAAGTACAGAGAAATCCAAGTCTGGAGCCATAAGCTACTCCTGTGCCTCCACGTGGCCCAATTCGTGCTGCTGTTTACCCTGTGGTACAGCTGGCTGGCAAGTGCAAAGGGCTGGCTCAGGACAAACGCTGATAACAATTTGCTAATCTGATGCTATTCAGTATTATCATTATTGGCTTTGATGACGGAATGAGTAGGTTGCACACTTCTTAAATTGACAAACAAGAACAGCCTGGAAGGCATAATAGCATGCTGGCAGACGGGGGCTGGAATTCAAAATTATCTTAATGCACTGAAATAATGTGTGGCTTCAGTGATGCAAAGGGTAGTTCTTTGAACTTCAGTTGTGACAACCAAACTAGCAAATATGAAATTCTTTAGAATTTGTCTAGATATTTCAGTTATTAAAAAATTAACCTGTTAAGCAACAAAAGGCAAAACTGTCAACAGAGCAAATTTTATACTGGAAATTTTCCACATGGCATGGAGACCCTCCTCTCCATTCGGCATCAGAAAGGATTTGTCTGTTGTATTATGTCCTGGGGACCGTGCTTCAAGAAAGATGAAGACTGCTTGGAAAGACCTCAGAAGACAATGGCAAGAACAACGAACATGTGGTGTAAAAAATATGGCCTACTAGAGAGATGGACAGAATTATACTGACCAGTGCAAATAATAGAAGACAGTGGGGAAAAATGATAAATACTTTTCATTCAAAGGGAAGGATAATGAGTAATTCTCCACATACAGAGGGATGAGAAAAGGAGTAACCAGTTTAAATTATGGCAAGACAAGACAGACATAAGAAAACAAAAAATAAAGACATTTCTAGTATCTGTGGAGCACGAGAAAACATTGATGAGAGCTTGTAATTTCTCCAGGCATAGCTGATTCTGCCTTGATGCAGAAAGACAGGCCAAATGAGTCCTCAAACCCTCTTTGAGCCCCTTTTACTGCAGCCCCTCTCCGTTGCCGAATCCACTGAGATACTTGCTTTGAAGGAAGGAGCAAGAAAAATGCTTGCATTTACAATTAGTTACCATTTTCCACATATCCCAGCATTTGACACAAAATGGCCATGACAATGCACTGTAACAGCCCAGATGGTGGTTGTTTCCTTTCTCTTCTGATCTGTTTTTTCCTTTTTTTACTGATTTTTGTCTATGAATGGTGTATAAGTATTTGCAGATCCCCACATTAACAAACACATTATTTGTTCTGTCTTAGGAGGAGATACTATTTGAAAGGCTTCCACTAAAAACAGAGAGCAAGGCAAAGCATTGTAAGAAGCGTTACTGTCTATAAAACACTTACAGAAAGTTGGAAAGAAACACTTCAATTTCTGGGAAAAAAATTTCCAATGAAAGCTAGATATGCACTAAATGTATATTTGTGTATGTATGTACATATTTTCTCTCAGCAGCCCACAAGAATTCCAACCAGATTTTATTTTTTTAATTTAGCACTGTAAGAGAAGAATTGAACAGCACTGAGGACTCACTTCAAATAACATTTTGAGTACAAAGTTTACAATATGCATGAGTGCAAAAAATCATGACCACCTTCTCTGTCACCGATTGGTTTTCCTAAACTTTACTGCGTTAAGTATCAGTGAATGTGCTGTTTAGGTAACCACATACACACTGCAAGGAGTGGTTAAACCACACTCCCTGTGACTAACAATTTAGAGTCAGAAAGCTATTTGTACAACCTCTTTGGGAAAGATGAATACAAGACGGTTGGTCTTCGCCCCCTAGTGTTTGCTTAAGAATTAAAGTAAAACCATAAAAGAAAGCAGATTTTATAAATTAATTTGTTTTGTAAAACACAACCAGAGAACATAAGCTGTGTTCATCTAAAGTATTACATAAGCACAAAGACTCCTTGTAAGGCATTAACTCACAGATATTTTTTTTTTAAAAAAAACCCAGTAAGATGAATCATATTTGCTGTGTAGAGAGCAACTTACAGTTTGTACTTCTTAATCGTATGCACATAGCAGTATAAAAGACCGACACAATTTGCTTTAAGAACTCAAACAACTCAAACAAGAGGCGTTGTCTGGGTACCGTGAAGTAGAGTGGTTTGCATTAATAGAACTCAACGGATCTGCAAATAACTGCTTGGCAGTGCATTAGATGTGGTCGAGTCTCATCCAGATGTTGGAAAACAGTTGGCTGTTAAGCACTTCGCTGCTTGAGCGAGTGCAAGTGCTGTGCAAAGCTTGCCCTGGCAGAGCGCCTCATCGGCGAGGCAGAAGTGACAGACGGAGCAGAGATTTCCAGGAAGCCGAGTACCAAAATCCTCTGCCTGTCACACGCGAGTGACTAAATGGAGTTCAGCGCTTTACCTTGCAGCTCATAGCTCGAACACCACGGCAAACAACTAGACAGTGAGGCACCGTGGGGCCAAGCCAACACATCTGATAACCCAAGACCACGGTGGGCAATCAGCTGGACCCTTACTAAGACAGCGAATGAAAGAAGCAGCAGCTATTCCCATCCCCTGCAGATCAGAGAGGGAATGTGAAGTTGGGGGGTTTTTTGTTGGTTTTGGCTTTTTTTTCTGTTTGCTTTTTTTTGGGTGGGGGGGTTCAGGTTTTCTTCGTTGTTGTTTTTGGGTTTGTTGCTTTTGGTTGTTGTTTTGTTTTTTTTTTTTTTAATTTCCTAAAGCATTAATCAAGCCTGTCCCAGGTCTGAATTTCCTAGTATTTTCTATTGCCTTTTATTAGATGCCCAATTCTTTCCTTGAAACAAATTTCAAACAAGATCATACCACACATATAGTACAAAAGCAGCCCTTTTTCATAGGGAGTTACTGGAATGATTGACTGCATGCATTTTCATCCTCACCCACAGGGTCAGTTCTCAGGAATAACAGCTCATTTTTGCTAACGCCCACAAGAAGACGAAATCTGGAGGTGGTTATGCTATTCAAAGTATGGATGAACTGCATCCTGCTGCTGATGGGAACCTAGTGGCAGACATTTATTGCCCTCCAGAGCAGGAAGAGCTCCTTATCTACTTAAAGAGAATCTATTCAGTTCTGAGCAGCAAAGACCTTTCTAAAATAAAAGGAAAAATTATGAAAGAGAGTAATTTTTAAGGTGATGAAACACACAGGACAAGCCTGCACTTTTGCTATTATTATGTATAATATATACTTGAAATAGATATAAATACTTACATCTGATCCTGTCATAAAACTAATCATCTCTTACTTTGCAGACCATGTTATGCAAAGGCGAAACATAGCAACCTTGGCAGGTAAATTGCCCAGTGTTGTGTCACCGAGTATCACCTCCCATTTAGTTTTCTATAAAAGCCATTACCTAGCAATGATCACAACGATAAGGCAGCTTACTTATCCTTTCCTTCCTTACTGAAATAAGCACAGCCTCATGGACCAGCTTGGGAAATTCATTCAATCAGATGCTAAAGGTATGTGACCAGACATATTAGAGTGCTTTATCAAGATTTTTAGTTACATTTTTGTTGTTTTTTTCGGGATTGACAATGAAAATGAGAAAGTTTGTCTCTTTTCTCTTATAACCTTGTCCAAAAATAGCAGCAGTGTACATTTTCGAGACGCAAAGAAGAAGGGAGAGAAAAAAAGCTTGTAGAAAAACAAAATGTAGACTTAAGAAGTGAGGAAAAGTCTTTAGCTATTGGTCCTTTACACATTCAGAATAAAGCTAACATGGTTTTAACTAGGCAATTACTTTTCTAACTGATACCCAACTGCAAAGATTTTTAGAGTAAGGCAAAAAGGAAATCACAAATTATCTAGAATAACTGATCCTTGCAGAGGGGCCACATATAACCTTCCTAAAATAACTTCGTCCAGTTAAGAGCTCTGGCTAAGACTAGTCTATCTTTTAAAAAGTCATTATTTTTAATGTGTTCATCAATGAAAATTCAACCACAATTAAACATTAGGAACGCAAAAATAAAAATGTTGTACCATATTTCTACTATGCAAGAGCTAGCTTCCAGTTATTCTTCTGTGTCTTGTTGCCAGCTTTTCCCCACTTGATCAAAGAGCCTATTATTATCACCTATCAGTTTCCTATACAGGTAGTTATAGATTGTGATTGATTGCCTGCTGACTAAAGTTAAAAAAAAAACCACAACAAAAAACCCCACACATTTTAATTCAACTTAGAGTGTTAACTGTGAAATTCTGAGTTTTTTATATAAGCTTGTAACAGTATGTCCCTGGCCACGTATCCCTTGTTATATATGGAGGGAAGTAATTTCTTCTTTAACAGCATTGACTGGAAAATCAGGTTTATCTGACTAACCTGTGATGGGTCTCAGGGCTTCTCCAGCAATCAGTGTTTCCTGAGGCAAAGCATCTGCAGCCCATCCTGAACGTATGAGCTACCGTAGTAGTTCTCAGCTGAATGTTCTATATTTGTCCCCAGATACACGGTTTGCTGCTGGACCTGGATTCCTCTCATTTACTTACTTATCCATCCATTAATCATTGGATCTGATATATTGTTTTTATTCATATCTTTGACAAAAATATTTTCTATTGTAATGTGCACATGAAATGCATTAAATGCCTACATTAAATGCTACTAAAAGAACATAGTGCTCTCAAGACCTTGTTGCCTCATATGTCTAAGGTCTAATATCTGTCTAAGGTCTTGCAAGACCTCACTGTCTATCCAGCAGCAGCTTGGATGCTCTCACTCACTTACAGCTGTTTCAGCTATGTTGGCTAGACAACCTTAGCGCAGATATGCACACCCTAAGTTTTACAGAGTTTAGGATGAAGGGTTAATAATTTATAATCTCACACTCACTGACACTATTTTGGTGTATTATTTTACTGTTCATGAGCTCAGATCTGGAAAAAACGTTCTATTATTTATTGCATATCACTGGAATATACCTATGGCTTATAAATAAACCAAACACCAAAATAAGTGGCCAGTTCTTACTTGCACTTAGCATACTATTTTCCAATGCACCCTGTGAGAAATTTTGTATTGGAAATTTACCACTTGATGCTATGTAGGCAACAAGATATATTTTTTTTAAATTATATCATTTTCTAATGAAATCTAAACTAGAGTAAGTGTTCTTAAAGATGCTCACCTAGTCGTTGAAATTCATCTGGTGAAAGAGAGTAATGAAAACAGCAATTTGATATTAGATAATCTTATGTATTGACAGCAAAACATTGACATCTCACAATGAGATAAAGCATTGTGTACTACTTACTGTAGCAGCTAGGCACAAGAGCTGAAATACAGTTTAGTTTTACATTTGCATGTAAATGCAAATGTATTCCGAGATTCCGAGTTACACTTCTGCTCATTAAGCTAACTAGGAGTTTTTGATGGCAATGGACTTTAGGTGAGGATATGCTATCATTCTCTTCTTTAGCACAGTGGGTATAGCAGGAATAAACACACACAGCGCGTTCCCTGGAGAAAAGGGAACTGCTTGTGGTCTCTTGTTGGAGTCTACGGGCAGCAGATGCAGACACAAGCCAGGAATGTACTTTGTTCCGCTGTTATTCAGGGAACACACAAAGTCCTTGTCTCGCTGCAGGTGCTGTGGCGAGAGAGACACCTACAAAGGCCACCTATCTCAAATGCAGCAAAACCACATATCCACTCCATTCCAGTGAGATGTGCAAAACCACAGATGGCTCAACAACTTTGCAAAGGGATCCAATAGTCTCTAGAGCTTGGAGATAAACTTTTGAACAGTTTTTCAGCAGAAACCCATTTGATGATAAAAAGGGGTCACAGTAAATTATACCAGTATTGATCAAAAGTCTTACATAGATCTTTAAAGCGCAACATGAAGAAAATGCTTCCCCTTCAGAAACATTTTGAAATCCAGCACCATCTGGGATGTCGTTATCACAATCCAGAGACTGTGCAGAGACCAAAGCAACATCCCAGAGTGCTGATGTGGTCACTGAGTGCTGATGTTGCACTATTAAATCTATTTTTTGGTTAAAAATGGAATTAGCGAAGCATTTAATTGCTGTTAAACACTGATCTAAATAATATACTTTCTGATCCTAATTATTGTTATTGTCTCACAAGTTTTCTTTGATTTACTGTTCTTATGGACTTCCTTGATGAGAGAATAAAGTAGCAGATAACAATCTGTAAATGAAAGACTGGTCCATTTATGACTAGATACAGGAAAGGTCTTAAGTTTTCCTCATTTGGATGTTTTGAGAGAGAACATTCTGTTCAGACCCACACTCAAAAGATCATTCATCAAAAAGCATAAGAAAATATTTCCTTTTGAACCTGTAACCTTTCAATTTTTATCCAGAAACTTTTAATAATGAAAGAGTGAAATTCCCTTTCATATCATTCTGGTTTTACCTTATTTCTCAGAGCAAGTATGAACAGCCTTTAATGGGATGTTACAGTAAGAATCAGATGCTTAGCTTTTTTAAGTACGTTCACAGTAACCTCTCGGTTTAGATCACTGAGGTATGTCAAAACGCAATCTTTTCCGCAGAAGTAGAACTGTTCTTTTATATTAATGTGCTTAAAGTATTGCCAGGTACATCTGTTCTCAGGTCACACTGAGCTAATCCTTGAGTGCGCAACTCCCCCAGGGCTCTAGACCATCCTCAGAAGCAAATTCGCTACTTCAAGAATTTACAATTACAGAGAAATTTTACAAGTGCTTTGCGGTATCATAATTACATGGCTTGCTTTCTTAAGTGCCATTTAAATGCTAATTTAAAATTAAAGTGTTTTCACTTTGTTCACTATTAAGGAATATTGGAAAAGATACGATTGTACTTAATAAAGAAACTGCTGCCACATTTGGAAGACAGAAGGAAGTATCATCAGGAGTTTGCCTCATCCACGACATTTCATGGAGTGCATAATATTGTCCAAACTCAGAGCAAGACTCGCAAAGTGCTGTGGCTGTTAGTAGTGGCAGGCTGTCTTGCCATTGTCATTTGGCAGATCTGCAGTCGCTTCATCTACTACTTCAGCTGGCCAACCACAACAACAGTGGTAGTGCAGTATGTAGAAAACGTCAAATTCCCTGCTGTGACTTTTTGCAACTTGAACAGGTAAAAGTTGTGTTTGTTGTTCACCCTTCAGGGGCAAAGCTTCTTTATCTGAATAATAGGAAGCATTCAGATTCTGCAACCTGCTTAAAAAAAACCCAACCAACCACATAAACCAAGGAAAATATGGCTCTGAAGGGGTGTGTCTCCCACACCACCACCACCTGAGGTTTAAATGGAGAGAAAAATAGGAGAATCAAAGAAGTGAGGTGGTTGTTTTTTAATCTTCCCCCTCCTTCAGATGAACAGTTACACTACAGATTTTTAAGTTTCAAAATGTAAATTGGAGTAGAAAAAACCTCTCTGGTGTTGTTGTTCTACATATAAGTGTTGTTTCTACAGTGTAGCTAAGGGACAGCCATCGTTCACATCCAAGTGAAAAATAAAAGATGAGATTTGCAAATAAAGATATTTAGACAGACACATCTCATACAAATGTAGACATTTAGGCAAAGCAGATACTTTTCCAGAGGTTCTCAGCCTTTACAGTTCTAGCTGGTATCAGTGGGATTTGCAGGAGGGAAGCAGTTGGTTTGTTCAGAAGTCATGAACCCAAGTAGGAACTTCACTGCAGATTTTTACATTTGAAGATAATGGCAAAGATTCAGACGCAGTCACTTTGAAATTGATGTAATAAACCTACGGCCCAATTTTTAGATTAAATATGCAATTTAGGAACAGTTTTAGAAATACAGAATGTTTGCACACATCTTCCCCCCCCCG